>APFE030629375.1:1160-31433 GCA_000404065.3 Pinus taeda
ACTCCTCACATGATACTATCCCTGCCCCTCACTGCAAAAGATCACTATCAAAAATCTCTCTAGCAACTGCTCTGCTTTAGAAAATCAAACTTTTCATCTCCCCTCTGTGTGTGTTCCCCAAGTGCCCCTCAAGCCTCCTTTTATATTTTTCTGTTGGACAACCAACGACCTAGATTAACTTCTAATCAATGGCTTAGATCATTTTGGCTTGATCCTCGTCTTCTTCTAGAAGTTACACCCACACTTTAGATTAATTTCCTTTAATTATTTGAATTTCCTAAGTTTAGACTTAGGGTCCCATTAAAAATAATGAATTATTTCAATAAAATTGTCTTCGGGTGGAATTTCCGAAAATGATTTCTAGGTATTGGAGAATACATGTGTCTAAGCCTCTCTGCAAATTTTGAGACTTAGAGCACATCCGATGTTACTAGAAATCAACATCCCTTCCTAGCGAGGAATGTGCTCTAGCAATGCACCCTGCTGAAGCATCACACTGTTTTGTAATATCTCCTTTTGCGCTGTTGATGTCTGACATCTTGTCCATCAACTACTGTGCAACCATTGCATCTGTACTACTGCTGACCCTGCCACTTCCAACACTGCATCTCTACTGCAAATCCCTCTCAATTCTTCATCCGTGCTGCTGCTGGCACTGCCACTACCAACTGCATTTGCACTGCAACCTTCTCCAATTGTTGCTACTACTGCATCAACAGCGGAAAAACATCCCAAATTACTGAACTGGTGTTCAGTACGATGCATCTCGCTGCTGGAGTTCTGACTGCTGCTAGTCTCTATGCCAGCCCTTTGAAGCCTTTGCGCTACTGCTGGGTTATGCTCTGTGCCATCTGCACTGCTGCTAACTCTGCTTAGCGCTGCTTAGTCACTGTTGCTACTAGCCACTGCAACTGTCACTCCGACACTCCTCTGAACCAATTGACACTGGTCCATCCTGCTACTTCTGATTTGGGCTCTTGTAGCAAGGAATTGATCCGAGAGGTGGGCTCCTCAAGGATCCCGCCCATTTGCAGTCCTTTTGAACTGCAACTCTAGATCACCACACTTCCCTCCTGCAGATGCCTGGGCTGTCATGGTGAGTTCATCCTCCTCGATCTTCACGGCTGCAACCTTCGGATCATGCTTCTCATCTTTGTCGTTCTTCTTGAGAGGACAACATGTTGCACAGTGACCGAATTCACCACACCTGAAGCATTTGATCTTAGAAACATCTTTCTCTTTCTTCTGTTGGTCCCGCTGCCCCTTGGATGCGAGGGCTGCATTCTCTTCCTCCTCCTTGGGCTTTGACCCACTGCTGTTGCTTCCATCAAGTTTACAATTGACCAAGTCTCTCCTCAACTCCTCTTGCTTAAGACCTGCCCACATTTCATCCCAGTTAGGCAAAGTCGCCCTGCCCAAGATGCTCTCCATAAAGACTTGCCAATCCTCAGATACTAAATTTAGGTCCAGTGTTACTATCTCGAAACCTTGAGGTGTTGACCCCACAACTACTAGCGCATCTCGAGTCTCCTGAAGCTTAGTGAGGAACGGATCAATGCATTCCCCCTTTTGCATTTGCGTAGATCTCATCTTCTGCTCTAAGTACATCTTGCGCTGCTTGGAAGATCCTTGATATAGTGTCGACAAAGCATCCCACATCTCCTTGGTAGTATTTCTACCAGGGATGCGACAGACTATATGATCCTTCACTCCGTAGAGGATCATTCTCTTGGTTTTTGCCATTTCTCCCTTGTACTTCTTGAGCAGATCTGGATCCGCGGGCTCAGCTACCACGCTATCGACGTAGACTTTGAGAAAATGCTCATCCAAAAGGCATGACATCATTGCCTTCCAGATCACATAGTTGGATGCCCCATTTGACCTATCCTGATCTCTGCCAAGCAAAAAATTCAAATAACCTCCTCTCCCCTCTGCGCAGCGCTGGACTGGCCTACACACTCCCTGCTGGAGCTTATAGATCTGCCCTGTCTGCTGCTGCTTAGCAAGTGAGGATTCAGACTCCTTGGCTGGAAGTCCTCTGAGGCAGAAATTCCCTCAACGTGTCTCTCTCTTCCCTCTAACGTCTTTTTGCCCAACAACTGCCTGCAAAAAACTACGTCCTACTAGGAACCTCTCTTTGCTTGAAGCTTTTGCTGCGTTGCTCCCTCTGTTGCTGACAAATTTTGATCTGGAAACCCTTCTCTCTGTCGACTCACTTAGAGAGAGATTTTCGTGTATGGGGATTTGAATTGTTGCCTCTGCAGGAATTTCGAACTCCCTTCTTCCTTCAGCACTGGGTTCTTCCGGCACTACTCTCTTGCTTCGCTTGCAACTTCGATACCATGTGAAAATTCGGTGACCTGAATTCCTACTGCAACCACTGATTAAGTTTCTCCTACTTGTTAATTTTTGAATCAAGTTACTTACTGTTTCCTACAGTAAATATCGAAACTAATACAATGCAGTCTACACCATTTAAATTATAAGCGGAAACAAGAAACTGAACAGGAAAGAGATATAACACATCTACACAGTTATTTTTGGACAAATGTCCCCAGAAAAACCCAATGCAGGAAAACTGGTGTAATAGCTGAGGGTTTTATTATTGAGCAGTAGTAATTTCTGAGTACAATTCGTTGGATGTTGAACTGGGTATCTGATACAAAGAGAAACTGGACAAAACAAGTAGTGAGATGCTCTCACCCTGTCGCTTGAAGAATCTGACCTTGATCTTGTTGGAAAGAGGGTCTACGTCCCTTCTTCGTTAGCTTTTGCGCAGAATTGTGTTAACCCTACACAGTCTCTGCGTCACCTTTGCTGGGGACTGCACTGCTCCTCCTTTGGATCCTCTGCTGCCCAAAAACTTCAATTTCTAGCCTCCTGGTCTCACACCTCGGCTCTGACTTCTGAAACTCAATTTCCTTAGGAAATTCGATCTCCCTCTAGGCTTTGCGCTACCACTGCGTTAGCGCTGCATGGCCAACCTCTTTGGACGTCGTTCTGTCCTCGTTCTCTTGTACTATTTGGCCTAGGAAAAGACTCCTCACCAGATACTATCCCTGCCTCTCTCTGCAAAAGATCACTATCGAAAATCTCTCTGGCCGCTGCTCTGCTTTAGAATATCGAACTTCCAATCTTCTTTGTGTGTGTTCTCCAAGTGCCCCTCAAGCCTCTTCTTATATCTTTCTGTTGGACAATCAACGACGCAGATTAACTTCTAATCAATGGATTAGATCATTTTGGCTTGATCCTCGTCTTCTTCTAGAAGTTACACCCATAGTTTAGATCAATACCCATTAGTTATTTTAATTTTGTAAGTTTAGACTTAGGGTCCCATTAAAAATAATTAATTATTTTAATAAAAATGTTTCAGGTGGAATTTCTCAAAACGATTTTTGGGTATTGGAGAATACATGTGTCTAAGCCTCCCTGCAAATTTTGAGACTTAGAGCACATCCGATGCTACCAGAAATCAACATGAGCATGTAATCATTCTTCTATATGTGGATGATTTTCTCATGACAGGTGTAGAAGGTCGTATTCAAGAATGCAAGAAGCAACTAGCAACAAGATTCGATATGAAGGATCTAGGGCTGATGCACCTATTATTTGGGGTTGGAAGTATGGCAACGACTTGATGAGATATATCTAAGTCAAGGAAAATATGTGATTAAGATGCTGAAAATGTTTGACATGATGGATTGCAAACCTATGACAACCCTTATGGTCGCAAATTTGAAAAGGCTAAGAAGTTCTTATTCAAGCCCTGTGGATCCAACTAGGTATAGACAATTGGTTGGCTCTCTGATGTACTTGGTGAATACTCGACCAAACATTTGTTTTGCAGTGAATATTCTCAGTCAATAGTAGCCAAGCATATACAGAGATATTTGCGAGGAACAATCCACTACTGCTTGAAGTATGATAGAAGGAATGATGTCCACTTGATTGGATATACAAATGCTGATTGGGGAGGCATTGAGATGGATGGGAGAAGTACTACTGAAGGATGTTTTAGTTTGGAATCCTCTATGATATCTTGGATGAGTAAAAAGCAAGAATCAATTGCTTTGAGTAGTGCTGAGGCTGAATACATTGCAACCTGTAAAGTAAGCAGAAAGCTGTTTGGTTGAGGAAGCTGCTGTTCGACTTGTTTGAAGGACTGATAGACCCTACCGTGATACATTGTAATACCACCAGCTGTATAAGGTTGTTTGAAGAATCAATGTTCCATGGGAAGAGAAAGCACATAAATAATAAGTATCATTACATACGAAAGCTGGTGCAAGATGGAGTGTTGTAGCTACAATATATCTCCATTTATGAGCAAGTAATTGACATTTTGACAAAAGCTCTTCCTAATAAGAAGCTTGTGTATTTGAGAGACAAGCTTGGATTGGTTGATATATCCTCCCTAGTTGAGAGGGAGAGATAGACGCATCATTCTTGTTTTCACTTCGTGAAGAAAGAATGGAGGATTCGATAATCATCTGGCTTCCGATACTCTTTGAGGATAAGGTAGGGCATCCAATAAGTAAGAGTAGTTGAAGAGAAAATTGCTTGAGGATGTGTTATTCCAAGATAGGAATAGTCCTAAAAGGACATACCTTGTGAACACTCGAGGTGGGTATGTGCCTTGAGAGACAATGATGATGGTGTCAATCAGTGATTGGTTTCGCCAACAGTGTGCTCTGATCATTGCGGTTAGTCAAGGCCTTACTATGTGACAATGCTGGTTGGTATGATGCAAAGAGATAAGCTGAATTGATAGCTTATGAGATGGCTTACTAAATTGACTCTTCTTATGAGATCTTTTTAGTTTGAGAATGTCCAAGTACCATTTATGAATACCTCCCTAGTTAAGAGGGAGTGTTGAAATGTGTAAATAGGTTCGGTTTTCATAAATATGAAATGTATTTTTGATTCTTCTATATTGTAAAAAGAAATAAAAATTATTATTGTTATTTTGTAGCATGGGTTTCATGCTGAAGGTCTTTTTATTTAGAGTTCAAGCACCCATTGAGTGCTTCTAGGGTTTGTCCTAGTGTCAAGAAGTCAATAGAGTCATTGTCATATAAAGAAGACCCCATTGGGCAGATTTTAACACGTAAAAATAATTATTTTTATATTTAAAAGAGTCAAAATACCCTCCAAGACCAAGTTGGCCTTGCTGCTAAGAAGTCGGCCTCATTAGGGCACGTTGTCCTCCTTTGAAGCCTATACATAGGAGGGAACTTGACCTCCTATGGACATTCACTCACTTCTCATCATCTAAGTGAAGGAGAAGCAGAAGAAGGTTAGTGAAGAAGGAAGAAGGATGAAGGATGAAGGACAAAGGATGAAGGTTTGGGTTATTTCTCTCTCTCTCTCACGTGCGAAGAAGGAGGGCTAGGGCTTTGATGTTGCAAGATTGAAATTGAGGAAATTGCAGAAAGAAGGTCAAAGAAAGGACTATTAGGTCATCCACAAGCCCTAGAAGGAGAAGCAACCCAAGTGAAGGTCAAAGGAAGCTTTGGAAACCCTAGAATTGCTTGCATGTGTGGAAGCATTAGCTGTTGCAGGGGCCAAAAATCTCAAACCTGCAGTGGAGGCTAAAATTCTGTTGCTGGGGGTCAAAGTTGTGCTGTTGGATAGAAGGAGCACATCATCAAGAAGGTCTGCCTTGGTCTTGGAAGGGTATTGGTATTGGTCTAAAGGTCTTGGAATTCGTCATTTGAAAAATCTATAAGAAGAGGAGATTTGTGGGTTTTCCTCTCAAGTGGAGAGGTTTTGGCCTTCGCTTGCATCCTACATCCTGTGTTCTTGTGTACTGTTGATATTCTTGTTTTGGTAGCTGTTTGATGATAAGAACAACAACATAATAAGAGAAGAGGCTAATGATTAAGAAAAGTAAAAAGACATCACAAGTAGTTATCAAGTTTAATAGAAATCATCTTAATTGTAGCCTTATAGGTTTCTCGACATGAGCCACTATCTACAAAGGTGTTATTTGCTTTAATTTGAAGGCAATGACATTGAGCCATTTCTTTAGCCATGATTTTGTATGCAACATTAAGCAAGGTGATAGGTGTTAATTTTAGGCAACAATGGTATGTTCTATGCTTTAGAGCAATTTTACTTCAATTTCTTAATTAGCCCAATATCAATATTCAGTTTAGCAATCAATCAACATGATAGTAAAATGCAGACATAAACATAAACAGTAGAAGACAAGCCAAGACAAGAGGACGCAAGAGGTGGCACCAGTTAGGGACAAACCCCAACATGGGAAACCCTTGATCAATTCTTCTTATATAGTCTTCAATAGTTTAGTAGAGAGAGAGTACAATTTACAAATCTGACAATTTATAACAGCAACAAAAGAGCCCTAATTAGAAAAGTCAACGCTTGTCAACAGGGCAGATTTGACCCTCAACAAATTGGTCAACTTCAGTCAACTTTGGCCTCCAAGCAACAAGATGAATCAACCCTCAAAACAGTGCAAAAACAACGCAGTCAAATCTGGTCAAACAACTAGCCTGCGGTTAGTAGTAGCTATAGTCAATGATAGTCAAAATCAATGTTTGGCCTCGATTTCTGTGCCTAGAAATGCGGCCTGCGCAAACAGAAATACCTCACCCAAAAACACAGTCAAATAGGTCAGCGTTGTTGGTCAACGCATGGTCAAATTGTCCTAGAATTTGGTCTCTTGAAACTTTGGCCTCCGGAAATTTCGACCTCCTGAAATTTCGGCCTCCTTAAATTTCAGACGTGTGGAGAGAGAGAGAGACCCAGAAATCCCATACCCAATCAATGAGGAGAGAGAGAGAGAGAAGTGTGAAGATGAGTGTGTCCAAATGAGGCTAAGGCATCATGTATTTATAGCAAACATTGAGGATGAATAGACATCACTGTTGGGCTTCTGAGCCTACATAAGTTTGTTGGCCAACCTTGACAATTTGTCCATAATCAAAATAAATTCATAACTTCATTTGTACATGTCGGAATCGGATGATCTTTAGATCAATCCTACACTTCTCGGAGAGAGGAATCCAAGAAAAATATCAGCTGTCATAAATAAGATGACCCATGTGGAGTTTGGCCCTAGTTGCCAATTTTAGCAACTCATGGGAGAACTCCATCTGCTAATCCATCTGCCAATCTATACTATCTTTGCCATCAATGCATTGCTCTGCTCATTTGAACTATGAAGAAAAAGAAGTGATCAAGAATGTATCATACCATTCTCTACTGACCCGAAGTTAGTCCCAATCAAAGGAGAGTGTGTCATACCACTCTTACTGACCCAAAGTCAGTTCCAATCAAAAGAGTGTCTCATACCACTCTTACTGACCCGAAGTCAGTTCCAATTGATCCCAGATCAATATCGGTCATCGTAGCATAGGGAGTATGGTAGTACACGATGTGTCCATTGGTAGTACTATGGTCCCTACCCTCATTTCCCTAGTCATTGTCCAGATGAGAGGTACTTCCCATGAGCTGCAGACTGCATGGGTAGAATGTCTCAGCAGGAGAAGGATGAACCACTCATCCGACCTACATGTTGCCAAGGGGTATCACAGGGGAAGGCTGAACCACTCACCTTGTACACAACAAACCACTAGGAGAAGGCTAAACCAGTCACCCTATGGTTGCTCATCGCTCTAAGAAGTACCCCAAGCTCCCTAGAGCTCCCAAAGCTCAATATCTCATACATGACCCTCATAAGAGGGTCTCTCCACAACTCCAAGTCCTTCTCGGAATGCCAGGAACTTGACTTTCCCAGGGGCTTTGTCAGAATATCGGCGACCTGCTCATCAGTCCCAATGTGGTGGAGCCTTATTGCTCCTCCTTGTACCATGTCCCGAATAAAGTGGTTCCTGATATCTATATGCTTGGAGTGATCATGAAACACGATATTCTCTGATAATCGGATCCCACTCTGGTTGTCGCAGAGGATCACAGTGGTATCCAACACATGTCCTAACAGCTCACTGAAGTGCTTCCTCAACCAGACAGTTTCATAGGAGGCCATGCTAGCAGCTATGTATTCAGCCTCGACGGTGCTCAAGGCAACCGATTTTTGCTTCCTGCTCATCTAGGATATCAAAGTAGAACCCAAGGAAAAACAACGTCCAAAGGTGCTCTTGCGATCCACCACACTGCTAGCCCAATCAGCATCAGAATAACCATGCAGCCTCACATTGCCGACAGTGTATCTCAGTCCATGAGTGATTGTGCCCCGAAGATATCTCAAAATATTCTTGGAAACAATCCAATGTATATGATGAGGCTCAACCATGTGTTGGCTCAATGTGTTATCTGCAAAACATATGTTTGGACAGGAGTTCACCAAGAACATCAATGCTCCTATGAGTCGACGATACTCAGAAGCATTTCCCAATTCAGGTCCAGCAGTACTACCACATAACTTCTTAAAGTTAAGTTCCATCAGGGTACTCACACGCTTGCAATCCACCATCCCAAATCTTTCCAATATCTTCACAACATATTTTCCTTGAGATAGGAAAATTTCACCTGGCATTTTCCAAACCTCCAACCCTAGGAAGTAGTGCATCGGTCCTAGGTCCTTCATCTCAAATTCAGAACCCAACTCCCTCTTACATTTGTGAATGAGAGGGTTTGCGCTTGTTAGAAAGAGGTCGTCCACATAAAGTGCCAGAATGAGAGGTTTATCGTTTTCAACCTTCAAGTAAAGGTTCAGATCGACTTCACTTCTAGTGAATCCCAACTTCATCAATAGCTATTGATCCTTTCATACCAAGCTTGTGGTGCTTGCTTCAATCCATAGAGAGCTTTATTCAACTTGCATACATGAGATTCCTGGTCATGAACCTCAAACCTCTGGGGTTGTTCCACATAGACTTCTGCTTTGATCGAACCATGCAAGAAAGTGGTCTTGACATCCATTTGATGTAGATTCCATCCTTGCGAGGCAACAAGGACTATGATCAAGCAGATGGTGGTGTATCAGTTAACAGGTGCAAATATCTCAATCGTAATCTACTCCTTCCTTTTGAGAGAAGCCTCGAGCAAAAAAGAGAGCTTTGAACTTTTCTGCACTACCATAAACTCCATGCTTGATTTTGAAGAGCCACTTGGAGGTGACAACCGATTTGTCTTGGGGTCTAGGGACCACATCCCAGACATCATTCTTCATAATAGACTCGTATTCTTCATTCATAGCATCCTTCCATACTTGTTGCTTCATGGCTTCTTCAAATGATGAAGGCTCATTCTGAATGATAGTGCTCATGACAGTCAAATATCCTTGATACGTGTTCGGCTTCTTGCTTTCACGAAAAGTCCCCCTAGGTGCAATGTGTCTGTCGACATCTTTGGGAGTCTCCCTAAGCCACGAGGGTCTCCTTTTGGAGGAGGAGGGTCAATAGAATCCACAGGTTCATCAACATTAGGCATCGTTTCGTCCTCTTTTTCACCCATATCCGGTGTCAGCTTCTTTGGCCTTCCTTAGGATAGGAAGGTTGTTGATCTCCCTGAGGGTCATATTTTCATTGAAGGTGACATCATGACTTATTTCAACTTCCTTTGACCAGCAACAAATTTTGTATCCCTTAGAATTTTCACTATAGCCCACAAAGATTCCTTTCTTCCCAGATGCACCCAATTTGTTTCTTTTCTCTTTCGACACATGAAAATATACTGGACTTCCAAAAATTCTAAAATGAGAGACATCGGGTTTCTTACCAGTGAACATTTGTTCGGGAGTCTTGGTGTCCAATGCTTGATGAGGGCATCGTTTTTGAACATACACTGTGGTATTTGCAGCTTCAATCCATAGGAACTTCAAAAGGCCTTGATCACGAAGCATGGCATGAAGTGCTTCTACAATAGAGCGATTCTTCCTTTCAGTCACACCATTCTACTCAGGTGTGTATGGCGTTGTAGTCTCCCTCTTATTGCCAGCTTCTCTGCAATAATCTTGGAATTCATTGGATTCATACTCGGTCCCATTATTAGTCCTCAATATCTTGGTTTTGTTCTTGGATTGGTTTTCGATCAAGGCTTTGAAGTGTCAGAACTAGGTGAACACTTCATCCTTCTTCTTCAAGAAGTAGATCCAGGTCTTGTGAGAATAATCATCTGTAAAGGTGAGATAATATAAGCGTCCTCCCAAAGAGTTTACGGGCATCATACTAGATATGTCGGAGTGGATCAATTGCAATATATCTGTGGTCTTGTTATTACTTGAGGGTAATGGTCCCCTTGTAAGTTTTCCTTCAACACATCTCGGACATACACTTTCATGCTCTACTTCGAACTCGAGCATACCTGTCACCATTTGTCTCACATCGGGTAGCGCCTTATAATGAAGATGGGCAAACCTCCGGTGCCATAGTTTAGATTGTAGAGATGTGTCGCAAGACTTGGCTCCCAATGGAGTTCCTCCAACTTGATACAAAGTGTCAACCCTGAACCCAAGAGT
Source organism: Pinus taeda (assembly GCA_000404065.3). NCBI lineage: Eukaryota > Viridiplantae > Streptophyta > Pinopsida > Pinales > Pinaceae > Pinus > Pinus taeda. Next base: position 11,608 of record APFE030629375.1, read on the forward strand.
AAAAACATCTTTAAAATTTATTTTCCAAACACGTACCTTTCCATCGATGAATGCCACCTTGAATCCTTTGTCCTCCATGGATGAAATGGACACCAGGTTCTTCTTGAGATCAGGTACATATAGTACTTCTTGCAAATGAATAGTGTTACCTTAATTCAATTGAAGGGTAACATTCCCTACTCTCTTAACGGGATAGGTAGCATCGTCTCCAAGGATAATCTCCAAGTTTGTCTCCTTTTCTATCAGATTAGAGAGGGCTTCCTTGTATCTGGTGAAGTGCCTTGAGGCACCACTATCAATTAGCCAATTTCTTAAAGTGTCCCAAGGAGAGGTAGTGGAGAGGGCCGATATAAGATAGTACTCTTTTTGCTTATTGTTAACAACATTTGATTCTTCATACCTGGAGTTCCTTGATTTCTTGGAGGGTCGACCATTTCCTTGATGTCCCGCATTCCTTTTGCCCTTGCCATTGGACCTGTTATTCCTTTGATCGTTGTTGTTGAAGTTGCCTTTGGAATGATTGTGATCATCATCATGCAATGTGTCCCTTCTATTTGGACACTCCCTTGCATAGCGGCCAAACTTATTGCAAACAAAGCACCTGCCCTTCCTTCCTCCCTTAGATCCAAGCTTTCCATGGAAATGACCTTTAGACCATGTGGAGTTTAGCCCTACTTGCCAATTTTAACAATAGGTCATCCCAAGTGGTGTTTCTAATCGCGTTCTTTGGAATACTTTTGATAAGGCCTTGATTGAGTGATTTAGACAATGTTCTAGAAGAGGGGACTTAAATTGCCAAACAACATAAATCATCCTCCGGCATGTCCCACATGGCCTTGTCGAACTCACAAGGAAGGCGATTCATCCTCGATGACTTACCATTTTTCATGAAACTAAGTGCTACAAAAATATTCCTTCTTTGATAAGTCGCTATGTAATCTGATTTGTTCACCACTAGAAACCTTGTGTGGAATAACCCTATAACAAGTATTCCTAACATTGACCACATGATCTGTTAAAGCATATGGAGAGAAAATATCCTGAAAGTAGTGTTTTATTCAGTATCTGCCACAAAGAAATTGCCGAAGACAAATAATCAAATTTGGTAGGAGAATAATAACCAGTGACTGCAGTAGTATTAAAATTTCATATCATGCACCCCCTCCAAGATCATACAGTCAGAGCCCCCGATGGTTCCAAAAGACTTCGACAGCGAGCTAGTGCCCTGTTCACCCCCCTCACCCTCGGCCATTAGACTCGAGAGACCTTGACTTCATCAGCCTCTCTCACACTCTCTCTCTTGAGTCTTGAGAAGTTCTTTAGTTGCTCAACTATCCAGTCTTGGACATACTTAATGTTTTGTATCACTTTACCTTTTCACGGTTTTATACATATGTTCTGATGTTATACTTATGTAGGTTTCTTTCTTTATATTATTTTCGGCATTTTCTAGGAATTGTGCTTGCACTCCTACATTATATTCATACTGGTTGTACTCTTCAGTCACATTGACCTACATTTGTGGTCTTTCGTCAGAGATTAAGATAATTATCTTATCTTATCTTGATTATGGTTCGGGCACTCTCTTGGCCATAATTTGACTGCATTTTTGTTGTCTTTGAACAGTATTATGTGTGTGCGTGTATGTTATTTTTTTCTGATGTGATTCAAGGTCTTGCCATTTATTTCATGTCTAGTAAAATCTTACTTTAATAATTTTTAATTACTTGTAACTTTCTCAAAAGCTGGACCTATTGGCTGTATGAACCTTATTTTGCACTAATGGATGAACTCACGGAGAATATATCACAGTCGCAACAAACAATATGTTATAGAGCTGAATTAAGTTGTTGTTTGTATTGTAGATGAGTGGAAGGAAGTCGAGACAGCTCTAGCAAATTCTTGTGGCAAATCTTAAATGGTTTCAGTACATGAAAATATGTCAGAAATCTGCCCTCCTGATTTCAGCATATGGACCACAGAAGATGATTTGTTACTCAAGAATGCAGTTGAGGTGATCTAGTTTTCTTGCTTGCAAATAGTACTTGCTTATATTTATATTCAGTTCTTGTTTGGTAAAGTATATTTATTTTCAGTTAATGTGATCTTGAGTGTTAATATCATATTTGAGAAATGTCTATTCCAACATGTGGCATGTCTCTGTTGACAGTCAGCACATAGATTGATAATCAGTGAGTGTAAGTTGGTAACATTTTTTTATTTGATAAAAAAATTCAATACCTATAAAATGGTATCTTGCCTGAGAAATACGGTTACATAAAAAGTCTAGAAAAGTACTTCCAAAAGCAGGGAGCTTACTAGTTTTAGATTTTCCCTAACTCTAGATATTATTCAAAATTGAACCAAAGTCTTCATGCACATTATATTGAGTGATACATGTCATTTGGGAAGGTTAGCTATGTAAAGTTTTAACAAAAATGGCCACACACCTCTAGTTCTTCTTTGGTGACAACTGAAACTTTTATGAAGTCATTTTCTAGGTGCAGTCTTCTCATCTTGAATGGGAGGCTACTCTTCTCATCCTGAATGAGAGGCTACTCTTCTTCAATGGACAGTGGGGGTTGACACCTGAATGCATTGCCTACAGGGATTTTGAAGCAACTATATTTTTTCTGCTTGAATTCTTCCTCCTACTACGCCTTTTCTGAATTCATGCCTTTGCTTGTGGAATCTATGCCCATCCAGAAGGGCAAGTGCTCTCTCCTTGAACCCTTCTTGTCACTATTTATTTTGTTTGAACTTTGTCCTGATATCAGAGGTGTTCACCCATTTGAACCTGAGAGTATAAATTTTCATTGGACAGTTTTATGCTCCTATAGAGATTGAATTAAAAAAATAAACCAGAAGAGCAGAGAGAGGGAACCATACAGTTGGAAGAGAGAACTGTCAAATATTTGTTCATTTAGGATCAAAATAGGTCTTCTTACATTTTTACAAGTGAAGATGGAAAGAAGTTAGATAACATCTTTCCATAATTTATTTATTATGTTAAAATACTTTAATATACTTTTATATATGTAAATAAACTCCTATTCACTAAAGAATGACCATAAACATTAATTACACTAATGGTCATTTTGGAAAATACACCAAGCTTGTCTCTAAATTTAACAAACCTATCTGGACCCAGTGGCTTGGTAAATGTTTGCAATTTGCTTGTGTGGTACATTGTTGAAGTTACAGCTTCATTATCTTCTTCAAGTTTCCTGATAAAACAACAATGTACATCAATGTGTTTAGTGTGCTTATGACAGCATTTATTTTTTGCTAGTTTTAGAACAACCTGATTGTCACAAAAGAATTGTTGGCTTTGTTTGTTCAAGTATCAAATCTCCAAGTATTTTTCTTTGCCAAATGGTCTCACATGTTTTGTTGCTATCCAGTATTCTGCATTGGCAGAAGAAAGAGAAATGTCGTGTTGTTTCTTGCTAGCAGCCTAGCCCAGGATAGTGCACCTGTTCCAACACTAAATACATAACTAGTTGTTGGTTTCTGGTCGTCCTTTGATCTTTCCCAATCAGAACTTTATCACCAGTTAACTGAAGTGTATTACTTTCACCATATAATAAACATATCTTTTGTACCTTAAACATATCTCAAAATCCCTTGTGTTGTTGTTCAATGTTTTACTTTAGGATGCGTCATGAATGTGGATATGTAGCTGATTGCAAAACTAAAATCTGGTCTAGTGGTTGTAAGATAAATCAGACTTCCCAGTGGTTGCCTGAGAATTTGGCTCATTTGCTGATTTTGAGTAGACTTTTGCTGAAAGTTTTAGTCCTTTCTCCATATCTGTAGATGGATTTCTACAGTCAGCCATCCAGTATATTTTTAGCAAACCTTTGGCATACTTAGTTTGTGAAGCAAATTACATTTATTAGTTTGCCAAACTTTTGTGTCTAAACAATAATGTAGGAGGTCTAAATCTGCCATATCAAAAGTGGAACATAATTCAGATTTTACCTAATTGTGATGATGATGTCATCTACACATATCACCAATTTCACCATATCACCATCCTTGCTTTTGATGTAGAGATTTGAAGTGGAAAATTTTCTTCTAAATCCATTATCCTGCATATGTTTGCCAACTTTGATGTACCAAGCTCTTGGTACTTGTTTGAGACCATAAAGAGCCTCAATCAATCTGCATACCATATGTTTCTCTCTAGGAACATGAAAATCTTGAGGTTGATGCATATAAACCTCTTCCACCTAATGATAGTTGAGGAAGGTACTATTAACATCCGTTTGAAAAATAGTCCAGCCAAAATGTGCAGCAAGAGCCAAAACTAATTTGATTGTAACTGTTACCCATTTTCATGCATGAACATATTTTTGAGCATTTTTCTATCAGCTGCTAGTTATTTACAGAGGTTCAGATTGTGTATGGGCATCACCCACGAACATATTGTCTCCCAGGTTGTATACCTAAGTGCGGGAAAAGTTTCCAACCCCGCAAGGTATAAATTTTGTGGTGCAATGCTTAGAGTAAGGGCTGTCACTCTGATCCCTACTCTCTCCATTTAAGCTATCTCCTGTTGAGTTTTGTAGCATCAGATAGGTGTTCTAGTCTTGACTTTGGTCAGAGAGGCTCAAAAACACTAGAGCTCCAGAACCCAGGAAAAATTTAAGGAGAAAACACCTAGAGATGGCTCAATTAAGTTAATTAATCAGTAATTAAAGTTTTCCTAAGTCTAACTTAGGGAAAATGATTAATTAACAAGAATTAATTGAGAAATGTGAGATTTCTTTAGAAACTCACATGGATAAACTCATAGATGATTTTAGCCATTGATGAGGATTTAATCATGGTCATTGGTGAACCAATGACAGGTTATAAGAGGAGGTCGATGGAGTTGGAGCAAAACACATAGGAAGAGTGAGTTTCCTTGGCAGATCGATTCTCCAGAGAGCAACATTCAATATGAAGAATTCGAGCTAGAAGGAAGCAGGAGCAAGAGGGAGATCAGTAGCAGATTTCCGGAGGAGATTTATAGTTCCAGAAGAGTTAGGAGAGGAGGCTGAATTATTTTCCTAGGAGGCTGCACAAGCGCCTCAAGAGGGCAATTTGATTCCGCTGGGAGAGAGGTCATTTCAGGTTCCAAAGGCCAAGAAGAATTTCCATATGGCTGGAGAAATGCTTCCAAAGGCAATGACATGCTAGATGTCTGATTCAAGAGCAGTTTTGGGGAGTAGGTGTGAGGGTTTGTGGAAGGGTATTTCAGAGGTCAATTTCAACAAGCAGAGTGTCGCCGGATTGCTTGTGGAGGGGTAAATTTCCCTCAGTTGATTTTGCCAGTATTTCTCTTAGATTCGATTGCTAGATTAAGCATCCAAATTGTACTCATAATTTATTCTATTGCATAATAATAAAACCTTCATTTGCCTCACCGGTTTTCCCACCTTGGGTTTTTCCGCGGACAATTGTCCAAACATAATTGTGTCAATTTATTGTGTGTGCTAGCATTTTCTCAGCGTCCAACATTTCTTTTTTTGCAACATTTTTATGGTGAAAATTGCAGTTGTGATTTTATTCGTTATTTGTCGTAGTAAATAAACTGCTTTTAATTTTTAATCAGTTAGAAGAATAATTTCCAATTGCTACAATAGATTGGAAATTTCACATAGTATTAGAGCAAGTTTGACAAATCAGAGGCTCAGAGACAAAGAGGGAGAAATTTGCAGCTTAGAGGGAGCAACTGCATAATTTCTTCAGGGTCTACACAGAGGCTGGCCAGACAGGTCGAATTGCTGAACAAAGGTTTGATCCAGTTGCTACAATAGATTGGAAATTTCACATAGTATCAGAGCGAGTTTGACAAATCAGAGGCTCAGAGACAAAGAGGGAGAAATTTGCAGCTTAGAGGGAGCAATTGCACAATTTCTTCAGGGTCTGCACAGAGGCTGGCCAGACAGGTCGAATTGCTGAACAAAGGTTTGATTTTCCAGTTGCAGAGTGCAAGAAAGTTCGATTTGTTCACTAGTAGTTCTAAAGGCAGTGGCAAAGCCAACAAGTAGTTTTGGTGAAGCAGAACAAAGAATTCTTTGAGCAGATTCTTGATCTAGGCGTAGTTATTTTTGTAATAGTTTTGCAGTTGCAGAATCAACATCGAGTGGAAGAGAAAGTGCACACATTGAGGGATTCTTTCTCAGAGGGTTTCCAGATCCAGTTTATAGAAGGAAATTCGTGATTTCCAGTTGCAGAGGCAAAACCAACAGGTAGAACTGCGCATTCTAGAAAGAAGTGCGAATTGTAGAGCAGATAGCCAAGTAGGAGAGGAGGAGATTGTTGTTTATTTCCCATTTGTGAGTTTTGCAGAAAATGGTCTCAGTAGGACTTCGTGATCAGGACAGGTTAGATGGTGCGTCCAACTATTGTATATGGAAGGCTAGCATGGCTTTCCTGCTAGATGAGTTTGGTCTGAAGACGTACGCAGAATGAGTTGTAGCCATACCTACAAACCCGCAACAGCTAGAGAACTACAATAAGGAGATGGCCAAGGCGAAGCAGTTGATCCTTGATGGAGTTTAGGATCATATAGTCTCACACTTAGCAGCGAAGAATACGACCAAAGAAATGTGGGATGCTTTTGCAACACTATACCATAATCCCTCCGAGAATCAGAACTTGTTCCTGAAGGAGAAGCTGAGAACCACTACGATGCAGAAGGGAGGAGGAGTTTCTCCACACCTTACTAGGATTCAGGATATTTGGAATGAGCTTGTCATAGTTGGAGAGACGCCACACAAAGCTGAACTTGTGCATGTAGCCATCAAAGGTTTCATCGAGGAGTGGGTGACTTTTGTCCAAGGCATTACTAGACGAGATCAGCGACTTGGATGGGATCAATTGTGGGCGGATTTCACGCAGAAGGAGATGCAAATTGCTCTAGTTAAGAGTAGTCTCGATGGTAATAACAGAGGATCAAAAAGTGTGAAGGAGGTGGAGAACGTAGCTCTTGCATCAAAGGGAAATGCAAAGAAAGGTCCCAGTTAGGGACAAGGCTCACAGGGAGGAGAAAAGAAATAGAAGGATATGTCGAAGATCAAATGCTTCAAGTGTGGTGAGTTCTGTCACTACAGTACTTAGTGTCCTCAGAAGAAGAAGGACAAGAAGGAGAAGCAGGATCTGGCAACAACTTCGACAAAGATCGACAATTTGTCCTCCAGGTTGGAGGAAGACTTCACTTTGCATGCAACTATACCTCTAGGAGTGAGGTGGGGAGACATTGAACTCTAGACTCCAGGGTTGCACAGCGCTGGGCAGGATCCCTTGAGGGTAGCATCAACAGGTGTTTCCTCTTGGATCAATACCCTTGCTAAAGGGGCCCACAATATTGAGTAGCAGATGGATCAATGTTGCATGGTGCAGTCAAATCTTGAGGGACAGTTGCAGTGAGATGCTGAGTGGCGCAAAGTAGTTGCAACGCAGATAATTACTCAGTGGACAATGCAAAGGCTAGTAGCAGTCAAAGACTTAGGAAGTAGCTGTAGAGCTGCTTCAGTGGCACAGTTGATTCAAAGTTTGTTCTCAGTTGCAGTAGCAACAACATGAGATCAGTTGCAGTGTAGTGGTAGAGTTGGCAACAGTACAATTGTCTAGTGCTGTGTCAACAACAACACAAATGCAGGGTGGTTCAGCTATAGCATGGCAGATGAATCAAAGTTGCGCAGTAGTTGGTGGACAGTGGTAGTCAGTCATAGTTGTTAGGCATCAACAACATATATGGGAGGAGATGTTATGAGACAACTGTAGAATATCTTCCTCGCTAAGAGGGAGTGTTGAGTTTTGTAGCATCGGACTAGTGTTCTAGTCTCGACTTTGGTCAAAGAGGCTCAGAAACACTAGAGCTCCAGATCCCAGAAAAGTTTCAGGAGAAAACACCTAGAGATGGCTCAGTTAAGTTAATTAATTAGTAATTAATTTTTCCTAAGTTTGACTTAGGGAAAATGATTAATTGATAGGAATTAATTGAGAAAGGTGAGATTTCTCTAGAAACTCACATGGATCAACTCAGAGATGAACATGGTTGTTGATGAGGATTTAATCATGGTCGTTGGTGAGCCAATGAAAGATTATAAGAGGAGGTCGATGGGGTTGGCGCAAAACACACAGGAAGAGCGAGTTTCCTTGGCAGATTGATTCTCGAGAGAGCAACATTCAACTGGAAGAATTCAAGCCAAAAAGAAGCAAGAGCAAGAGGGAGACTAGTGGCATATTTCTGGAGGAGATTTCCAGTTCCAAAAGAGTCAGGAGAGGAGGCCGGATTATTTTCCTAGGAGGCTGTGCAGGAGCCTCAAGAGGGCAATTTGATTCAATGGGGAGAGAGGTTGTTTTAGGTTCCAAAGGCCAGGAATATTTTCCAAAGGGTAGGAGAAACGCTTCCAGAGGCAGCAACAGGCTAGACGTTTGATTCAGGGGCAGTTTCGGAGAGTGCGTGTGAGGGTTTGCACAAGGGTATTTTGGAGGACAGTTTCAGCGAGTAGAGTGTTGCCAATTGCTTTTGGAGGGGTAAATTTCCCTCAATTAATTTTTCCAGTGTTTCTCTTAGATTGGGTTGCTAGATTGGGTTGCAGTTGTGATTTTATTTGTTATTTGCCATAGAAAATGAGCTGTAGTTAATTTTTAATCAGTTATAAGAATAATTTCCAGTTGCTGCAATATATTGAAAATTTCACATCTCTTAGGCAAGCTAAGGGGGTAGTCCCTAAAGGTGAAAATCTAATAGGAAACTTGTTGAGAACAACAAGTCTAGGAGATATAATTGCTTATATTAGTAGCTTCAAAGATTAGTTGGAAAGTAAGATCATTGAGCACAACAAGATAGATTTGATTAGAGCTTATGATAAATCAATGAGAGACTAGTGCTTGAAATGCTTAGATCAATTCAAAATACTTGCACAACAAATGGAGAAGGTGATCAATCCACAAGATAAACAATGGTGCAAAAAGAGACTTAACACCAAAGACAATAGAGAGATGAGCAAAGACAATTGTGAGGAAATGAACTTGTTCTTTCAATGGAAGATATTCAAAGATAATGAATTGAAACAACAAGAATAGTAATGCAAAGCTTGCAATTACAGATTATGCTCACTATCTCAATTATCAATCATTAATGACGAATGCAAGACCTATCTAGGTGAAATGCAAGAATCTTGGTTACTTTTAGTTATATGCCTAATCTAGGTGAAGCCTTCTCCTCAATTGTTTTGAAGCTAGGCACAAACAAGGTTGTAGAGAGAAGTGTCGGGGAAGGATACTAAGGCCTCATTTACGATACCTACCGAGGACTTCTAACCACCCAAGTGCCTCTGTTCCTACAAGGGATTGCCCACAAGAAAACTGCAAGGTCAACTGGGTTAACTGTGAATGGGGGTCTAACTTCTCAAATTGAAAGGTGGAGAAGGTTGTCTTATCTTTCTATCAACCAAGCTTATGCTTGTAGGTAAATCTTAACAAATGCAAAGTTGGACTAGAATGAGGATGCAAATGTTAACAATATTATATTGCTTCAATGAGATACAATTATGTAAGATGCTTTGATTATCAAACCACTTGTAATCAAAATTACCAAAATCACTTTCAACACAAGATTACAAAATGCAAATAGCAATTAGTGAAGCACTTCAAGATCACTCAATGGTACAATAGAGACAATGATATCAAGTGAATTAGTTAGAGTGCTAATTAAGATGTCTTGCAGTCATATGATATGTCAATTAGAACAAGTGAAATTTTAAGACTATAGAAGCACAACTAACTAATAGATGAGATTGCTAATAGTGATTTTGATGAAACAAGAACTATATCTAACCATGCAATGCAAAGTAAGCAACAAAAAATTAGAGAGTTAGTATCTAAATAGAAGAATAGGCTATCCTCAACACTTGGATGAGATCACAAGAGATCAACAAACGCAATTGCCAATCCACTATGTTGCTTGCTAATTAAATGGCACAATAATGCACAATGATCAAGTTCAGAGATTGAAAGAATGCACCAAACCTCAAAAGATACCACTGTTAAGAGATATCAGTCCACAGTCAACAAGATCAGTCACCAAAGAGCAAGAACAAGAGCTAGGATACGAGTTACTTGTGTGGTTAGCCTTTGCATGCAACACTTCAGATCTGATATATTATGACAATCTGCAATAGGTCACGGTTGAGGAGAATGAAGGCTACAAGGGCTTGCGACCCTCCCTTGTATCAATGCAAGCATTCAAATGTCAATGTTTTGGCTGCAAATGAGAGATGTAACCCTTCCAAAGAGCAATGTTATCCCTGCAATCAAAAACTCGTTAGCCCTAGACTATATGCACTAAGGAACAAACCTTAATATGCTTGCGGTCAGGTTTGGAAAGGCCTCTGGGCCTTGCGGCCAAGCCTAGAGAGAAAGATTTGATGGACCAACGAATACCCAAGCCCAAAACAAAAACTAAAACCCTTTGCCAAGAGGATGCTAGGCTTGCAATCAACCACAATTAGTCTATAAGTCAAATATAATGAGTTTCATAAGCCTTCTAATGGACTAGAATTGCAATCACAATTTCCCAAATCAAAACAATGATAACCCTTGCAAATTTTTTTGATTAGGCTTTCAAAACAAGTGAATTAGTATATGGATCAAGTGGAACACTTTTTTATAAGTCCTCCATGGCCTACGACTAGGCTAATTAGGCTTGCTACTGCTCAAATTAGCAGGAGGTCCTAGAGGGGCACTTGCTAGGTCAAGAGCAACAATGAAGCTAAAGCCCATTGTGACTTCAGCTAAAGCTTCCTACTCTTTAGGGACTTTAACCGATGGGAGGAGACCTGATATATAGAGAATCACTTATGAAATTTGATCAACTAAGATGGACGTGAAGTGATCTCGTGGACCCTTTCCTAGGGGAGACTCAAGAATGAGATTTGCTTGCTTCTTAAGCAAGGTACAAATCTTTCTAGGAAAAGGCGATGAGGATTTAACGACTAGGTTTAAGGAGTATGAATTGTAAAGGAGCTTCCCAATCCCTAAAATGCTTTGGGACTTGGTTTCCCATATGGTTTTGGAAGAATTAATTTTGATGAGGTATGGGACCACACGGGACCAAGTGGACCTAGGCTAGGTCAAGAGGAGGGAATTTAGCAACCAATGATGAACTTGACCTAGATAAGGAGGAGAAGGGGATCAAAGAAATGATTTTTACTTAAAGGTGCAAAATGATCCCTATGAGGAACTAGCCTAGGGAAACTTAGGGCAAAAACCAATCTCAAGGCTAGGGCTTGAGATATCTCGAAATTCCATCAAACTTGGAGGAGGCATGTGAGACACACCAGCACAGTAGAGACCAAGAGATTGAAATTTTTCTATGGGTGGTTTGTTGCGAAAATGATGCCCTAGGAGCCCTAATGTGGCTAGACCTAGATTTAAGAAGGATAGGTGAAGAAAAATGGTTCTTTAAGTGAACACCTTATGGTAGACCAATGCCTAATCCTTTAGGGAGATTGGAGTCAAGAAGAATGAGAATGGACTTCGTTTCTAGGTGAGGGAGGCTTTAAGGACAACTTTGCTGGTCATTAGGGCAAAGGAGGGTGACCTTAAAGCTTTTACACTTTGTTTTGCAAGGTAAGATGGTTTGTCAAGATAAATTCAACCATAGAATTATCCCTAGGAGAATTCGTTCAACATACATGGCCCATACATAGATAGATGCGATATAAAAACACAATTCCATAATTTTGTAGTGAATGCATGCAACAATTAGCCCTAGTATAGCAAAAATTTCCATCAATGCATGTATCAAAGTAAATGAAGAAATAACATTAAATTTGTACTTACATGTAAGAGATTATATCCAACCATCAATAAACTTACCAATCAAGAAGCTCCAAGATAACAAAAGATAATCCAAACATCAAAATTCATCCATGCTCCAAAATTTCGTTCACCAAGAAGGAATAGCAAAAATCTCTAGAGAGATACAAGTCCAAACGAAGTCATGATGAGAAATGAACTCTCATCATTTGTATTTATACACCTAATGAGTTCGATTTAGCTACTTAGGCCTACATTAGACCTTAAAATAAAAATAATGTGCAAATAACTAACTTTTGGTGACAAGCCCACCAAACTAGCTCATAAACAAAATAACAAGCCTCTCAAGAGGTCAAATGATCAATAATACATGTCGTTTGGCCCTCTAAGAAGCCTGATGAAGTCCATAAGTGCCATAATGATGAATACGACTCCCAAAAGTAATGGACAAGGGGTTGGCCCCTTGTTCTCCACATAAAAAACCTGTGGTGTTCCGAATGGGTGTGAAGGCACACAAATGACCTCATGGGTCTCCAAGTAAGTCGAAGGTGCCTGTAGACCTAAGTTGCAGAAAACGTGGGCAGAGGGTCCATTTCCATACGGAAATGAAACGGAAACGGGGAAACCCATATGGTATGGCTCGAAAACTCGTTTCCGGCCATATTGGCCCGTTTCTCGAGGAGGAAACGTGGCCAGTACGGCCAGGAACGAGTTTCCCCACGCAAATTGACTTTTTAATTTTTTTTTTGTTATTTTGTTTTCTATTTTTTAATTGGGTGACTAAAGTGGCTTCTAGTTGCTTCTAGATGCCTCTCTCAAGTTATAAAAGTGACCTTCGCCTCATTCTCTCATCACACAATTTAGCAAGTCATTTCTCTTGGAGACTGACGATTTTAGCAAAGGAGAAGAGAGGAAGAGAGCAGTGGTTTCAGCTAGGGTTTTTTCAACGGTGAGCAAAGGAGATTTCAGCAGCAAGAGCAAGAGATTTTAGCAGCAAGAGAAAGAGATTTCAGCAGCAGATTTGGAGTGCAGAGTTTCCAGCTACGGCATTCTTGGTTTTTTGGCTCAGCTACAACCATATTTCTCGTCTTTTTTGGCATTTTGGGGTAGTACAAAAAATTAATTTGGGTAAGCAAAATTCATTTTCTTAGTTTTTTCCTATTATTTCTTCAATTTTTCGAGGGTTTATGTTGCCAAATATGAAAAACGTTTTTTATTTACAGATTTGTTTTTTTAATTTATTTTTGCAGCAATGGCTTCCAAACAAAGTGCAGCTACAAGTTCAAGCCCTAGGGCCAACCCAAGGGCTAAATATTATCCTCTTTGGAGGCATGTTTAAAAGCTTAAAAAATGTGGAGGTGGTGGCTCATGGGAATGGTGATGTAATCTCTGCAACAATTTGTACAAGGGCTCCTACCCAAGAGTGAAGGCACATCTTTTGCATGGAGGAGGACAGGGGGTTTGGGTTGCACAAAAACAACAGATCCATTGGCAAGGAGGGCATATCAAAGAGAGCAAGATGAGGCGGATGTTATTAAGAGAAGGCATGATGAGCTTACTCAAGCTACTCCTCAAGCTCCATCTAACATTGAGCCAAGGATTGTAGTTGAAGCAAGAAAGAGGAGAGTCGGTGCCACTCAACAACATGAACAAACAACACCGAAAAATACCAGAGGGGCATCCCCTTTAGTTCAGGATAGCAGAATTGCTAAATTGGTGAATGTGCAAGCGAGAGAAGAAACTGATTCCAGAGTGGCTAGGTGCATTTATGCATGTGGTATCCCATTCAATGTTGTTCACTCTCCTTACTGGCAAGATATGATAAGGGCAATTAACAAAGCTCCTCAAGGGTACAAGGGGCCCAACTATGAGAAAGTCAGAACTCAGCTTCTCAGAAATGAGAAGGAGCTTGTGGAGGATATTTTATCACCAATTCGTTCTTCTTGGAGTAGCTCTGGGGTTACCATAGTCGCAGATGGATGGACAGATACAAGTTGCAGACCATTGATAAATATCATTGCCACTTCCCCCAAAGGAGCAATGTTTATCAAGGTGGAAGACTGCTCAGGAGAGTTAAAAGATGCACAATTCAATGCTGATGTTATTATGAAAGCTATTGAACAAATAGGGCCTAACAAGGTGGTGCAAGTTATCATGGATAATGCACCAGTTTGCAAAGCTGCAGGTTTAATTATTGAGGGGAGGTATGACCACATCTTTTGGACACCATGCATTGTCCATAATCTGAATCTGATCTTAGAGGAGATCAACAACAAAGTTGCTTGGATAAAGGAAATCATAGGGCAAGCAAGGGAGATTGTCAAATTCATCACCAACCACCACCAATTTCAGGCCATATTTCGAGAGTACTCCAAATTGGAGTTGTTAAAAGTTGCTGAGACAAGATATGCCTCAAACTTCCTAATGTTGCGCTGCCTTGTTGAGGTTAAGCATGCATTAGTTTCTATGGTGGCGAGTCAACTTTTGATTGAGTGGAGACAAGCAGATTCAGAGCGGGAATATATGGTGCGTAGATTGTGCCTTGTTGAGGATTGTTGGAGCAAGGTAGATTTCTTGCTAAAGTTCACAACCCTTGCATTTGAGTTTCTTAGGAGTGCTGACACTAACCAACTTTCTTAGGAGAGGTATATGATGGCATGGATTCCATGGTTGAGAAAACTATGGAAATCATTTCGCAAGAGTCTCCACAACTTTTGTTTGTTGATGATCATTTTGCTGGTTTAGTCAAGAAAATCATTGTTGATAGGTGGAACAATTTCAACACTCCATTGCACACTTTAGCACATGCCTTGAACCCCAAATTTTATGATGAGGAGCTTATTGCTCAAAGAAACGGGAAGAGGAAGGCACCTCATAAGGATAGAGAGGTGGCTAATGGGGTGAAAAAAGCCCTTATGAGAATGTTTCCTTCTCATCTACACAAGGAGGTAAAGGAAGAATTTGCCAGTTTTGCTGCAGGAATAGATAATTATGCAGATATATCAGCTTTGGAGGAGATAAGCACCATGAATCCAGTTAGGTGGTGGATTTGTCATGGAGCAAATGGTGTACATTTGCAAAACCTTGCCATTCGTATTCTTTCACAAGTGGCAAGCTCTTTATCAACAAAAAGTAATTGGAGCACTTATGGTTTTATTCATTCTGTGAAGCGCAATAGGTTGGGCTCATAGAAGTTAGAGGATCTTGTTTATGTGCACTCCAACCTTCACCTTGCGTCTTGTAGGGTTCTAGAATACAACAGTGGTTCTTCTAAAGAATGGGATGTGGATGCAGAAAGTCTTGATTTGGATCTTTCTCTTGCTGCCTTGAATATTGAGGTCCAGACTGGAAGTGGAATTGGCCCATCATCTTCTTCAGCACCACCATCCACTGTTGAGCATTGTTCTGCTTCTATTTTTGATGAGGATTAGTCTTTTGTCTCTATAGTTCTTGCACCCTTATAGTCTTTATTGTACTTGCAACCTCATCTATTAATATATAATAAAGGTTGATTTTAAGATTTGGATATATAATAAAGGTTGCTTTTCGATATTCCGATATTTTTATTTTCATTATGTGATCATTCATGAGTAAATGTGATGTAAATTTAATTATAATGTTTAAATGTAATAAATTATAATGTATCATGTATGCTTTATGATTGCACACACACACACACACACACACACATATATAGTCGTGTTTCCCCGTTTCCAAAATTTGGGGAGGTCGCGTTTCGTACCCGTCCCTGTTTTGGAAACTCCTACCTGTTTCCCCGTTTCGTGCAACTTAGCTGTAGACCATTTATAAAGGCTTAAATGATGGTGTAGGTGATGCCACATCAACATACAAGTCCTGGGTCATCTTCCAAGTGCATGGTACAACTGTGGGGCTAGCTGGCAAAGGTGAACTAGGTGCATCTTCCTTGTTCAATAGGTGAATCTCGAGTAATCTATGAACATCTCTGGGGATCCATCTAGTGTTGTCTACTGCTGTGGAGGCCCATGGCTCTCAACACACACCCTACATGTGCCAATGTAGCCCTCTGGAGGGTTAGGACTCCGTATAGGGAGACCAAGCCCAAAATGGAGACCTCCTGCAATCCTGCATAAGATCCAATGCGTCCCCTAGCCTTAATGTACAACAAGTCATCAAGAAAATCGAGTAAAAGAGCTTACAAACCATGGAAAACAAGTGCGCTCTTCATAATGGCATGCCCTTCAATAGTGGGTTTTGGCATGTGCTAATGTTTCCAAGCTCTAGATGGGGTTAACCAAGTATCCTATTAAGTGGTTTCTACTTCTAAAGTGAATAGTATGTCGAAGGTACATCCTTTAAAAGGTGGTGGCATGTGATAAAGAGATGAATGGAGTAGGGGATGAAAAGGGGCAGCCTAGGCCACATGCTGGGGTACAAGGGTAGTTAATAAAAGGGAAGCCCACACTTAGGTATATAATGTATAGGAGGGAGCAATTTTGGTACATGAGGTGCCCCAACTTTGATTTTTCCACCCTTCTTTATACGCCTTTTGCCTTCTATGATTTTTCTTTATTTCATTGCTTGGGGCTCTCAAGGGATAAGAGCATGATGTGTGAGATATAACAGTGGATATCCCCTTTAAGGTAGGGCGGTTCATTGTCCACCAAGGGTTGGGACAATCATGGGTTCCTAAATTATAAAGGAGGCTCATCTAGGGGTTGTAGGAACCATGGTGATGGCCATGATGATGGAGTAAAGCTCATGTATTGGCTTTTGCCCACATGCTAAATGTGTTTGTCTTGACCATCTTTTGCATTTTGTGGTACATTTTCCTATTGAATGTGGTCACACTTAGGTATATAATGTATAGGAGGGAGCAATCATGGTACATGAGGTGCCCCAACTTTGATTTTTCCACCCTTCTTTATATGCCTTTTGCCTTTTATGATTTTTCTTTATTTGGTTGCTTGGGGTAAGAGCATGATGCGTAAGATATAGCAGTGAATACGCCCTTTAAGGTAGGGTGGTTCATTGTCCACCAAGGGCTGAGACAATCATGGGTTCTTGAATGATAGTGGAGGCTCATCTAGGGCTTGTTGGAACCAGGGTGATGGCCATGATGATGGGGTAAAGCTCATGTGTTGGCTTTTGCCCACGTGCTAAATGTGTTTGTCTTGACCATCTTTTGCATTTTGTGGTACATTTTCCTATTGAATGTGGCCAATTATGCTTTTACTTTTCTTTTCAGCTGCATCAACCTCTGGGGCATCATTCCAGGCCTAACCCAAAGTGTGAGAAAGGGGATGGGGAAGGCTAGCCCTATGTGGACCCACGCGGGAGAAATGATGAACGGGGTTATAATGAGTGGAAGGGGGGTAATATATATGTGTGAGGGAGCAGGACCACACAACCAAAATTAGGGTTTCCCAGGTAGTACCATCCATAAAGCCTAAGGGTTAGTTAAAGAGATCCCATGGGAATAGGGTTCAAAGTTAACATCCAAAAGAGGTCTAGGGGACAAGAGCACAAACCTAGCCCACTCTTTCCGCCGAATTGCCCCATTAATCCATGCCTAGAAGTGTCCATGATAAGCAAACTACAATACTCAATTACCAAATGACAAAGCATACATTTAGGTTCGGGAGACCCACCTTCAAACATATGATCATGATAGATGGGTGAGGGACCACATGGCTGGCTCAGGTGGCAGAGAAATGACACAACAAGCTAGTTGGTGGCCGCAAAGGGATGCTGGCTGAGGACCATCTTGGACAATTGTTTTCTCCTAGGGTTATCACCCACAAAGTGGTGGGTAACAAGGCCAGCTACCAAGCCAAATTGGTCTCTGTTGTCGCGCAGATTGACACGACAACGCTTAGACCGGGGGCTGTCACTCTGATCCCCGATCCCTCCGTTTAAGTGTGTCTCCCACGGCTAAGGGGGGTAGACCCTGAAAAGAGAAGGACGACCAACTGTGAACCAGTTGGTTTGGGAGACACGGAAGGATAAAGCACTTGATAGATTTTATTTAATTTAACGGACCAGTGCCTTATGGGTTTGGTGTCAAACAGATGTTGCAGGAACATGAATTGTGCACAGCGATCTTTTAACATCAAATAACTTCAAAAAATGCAAGATATCCGTGAATTCACAATGCTTTTAACAATGCTCTGGTGATTTAAAAAATAAACTTTGAAAGATATAACCATGCACATTTAACCAGATATTATATTCAAGCATACCAGATAAACATTTATCCCAAATTTTAGCCTCCGCAATAAAAATAGAAAGCGATGAGATACCCAGGCTAAGACTTCAAAAAATCCTTCCACGATAAAATTTTTTATGGCTTTTTTTTTTTGACAAAATAAAATTTTAAAACTAAAAAAAATCTAAGCTAAAACAAAACTTTAAAATTTAAACTAAAGTTTAAAATCTAAAAAGAAAATTTTATGATTTATTTATTTATTTTATATTTTATATTATAATTATTATTATTATTATTATTTTTTTTTTTTTTTTTTTAACAAAATTAAACTAACAAAAATCTAATTTAACTCTGCTTAACACCTAACAAAATTAAAATCTAAATTTAAACCTAAACTAAAACCCTAACCCTAAAATCTAAAACGTGACCTCCTTTTTGTGAATTCTATTTAATATAAAACTAAAAACAAATAAGAAATACGACTTCACCAAACAACAACAACAAAAAAATTTGAAATGAAATATGCTCAAGCCCAAACCTATGCTATATCATACTAAATGCATGCCTATAGTAAGACTTATGTTAACCCAAAAAAAGAAAATTGAAGTGAAAGAAAATGATTGAAATTTTAATCTACGGCAACCTGAGACTATCCACGCAAAGTAAATGGCCACGCTCTAAAGAAAAAAGACGCATATACTGATACGTATTATTCCAAACGAAAACGGAAAATCGAATGCATGGTGACCAAGCTTCAATAAATCAAAACGACTTCTCAGCGATGAACCAACCCGCATTTAAACTGAAATTATACCCGCGTAAAAAAAATCGATGCATGAACTGATAAAAATTACGAGTGACTAGTGATCTAGGCTCACGCTGGACGGGTTGAGTGGTTCGACGGCGGGCAACGGTACAACACGCAGGGATTCGGATTTGCGTTTGAGCGAGCAGCAACCTTCCACTTGCAGGCTTGTGTGCGACGGAGATCGGATAGATGGGGAGCGCGGGCTATGAGGATACAGACGGGTTTTGGAGTTAGGCGGCGACAGGCGTGGAAGGGAGAAGCAGGTGGACGGTATTGTAGGTAAGAGGACGCAACACAAAAAAAATGGAGGAGATGCAGCGTGGAGAGGAGTTTGCGGATGACGGCAGAGGAGAATGGATACAGAATGACCAGAACGAACAGGGTTTTTGAACGGAGGGACTTCCAGATCACACATATGTCACAAGAAAAAATTCGATTTTGGATTTCTGAACAGCAACCATGCATATGAGAAACGATTTTATGATTGAACTATGAAATGCCAGACTCGACTAACCGATTTCACTGTGCGTATCAATTGAAAATGATGCCCAGCAAATATACCTGCGCCACTGTTTTAGATCGATGAGCTGCCTGTAGATACAAGAAAACTGAAAACTCTAATGAAAACTGCATAAAACAAAACCTTGAAACCCTAAAACAGCTAATTTAATTTACAGATTTGGCCCCTTAACAGCCAGATTCATCAATAAGCACAGAAAATATTTAAAGAAATAATGATTTTAGATTTGCACTGTGAAGAACTTCAGAAAATTTCTCATGCAAATTAGAAAGATAAACCGAATGATAGACCCAGGATCAAATCCAACTGGGCTCAGCGAAAAAAATGCTTGCGGGAGTTGGCTGGTTCAGCCGAGAACTTCCCCGAATGCCCACAAAATTCCTTCAGAAAATGTTTTCTGCACAGCTCAAAACAACCATCAGTAAAGAGGGCAAAAATGCTGCTAGATCTCAGGAAGTAATGGAGATACCTGCCATTACTTCAGAAAC
>APFE030629375.1:39774-96888 GCA_000404065.3 Pinus taeda
TTTATTTCATTTTTTAATTTTTATTTATTTTATTATTTTATTATTTTTATTCATTTCTTAATTCATTTTAAAATGGATTATCGAACTAAGCCTTCGGAAACATCACCTAGGACCTAGGACTTAGGACTCATGAGGGGATTCAAAACATTTTTCGACCCTCAGGACACATTACATCATGACTTTTACAATTTACATCCTAAGGGAGAAAAACCCCTTTAACATAGACCCTCACAAATCACCCAGTTCTGCGACACAACTATAATCTAGTAGATCAACACACTAGGATTCTCCTAAAATTCCAATGACAAAATCTATCCCGGCTTTGGGGTCAGGTTTGAAGGAAAACTCTGCCGATCCGTGGATCGGTGAGACGAAAAACCTCCCAGGACATAGATTATCATAGGAAAGTTAGGTCCACCTAGGCAATTTACAACATGACTCACATCTGCTAAGATTATTTACAATTAATACATGCAGACTGGGTTTACAATTAGATTGATCAAGCTGCTGATGACTGCAGGATGGCACGGACACGCTGATCAGGTGCTGCCCCTTTTTGCAAATAAAAAGGGGGTGTACTGCATGGGTAGTTGACCGGTAGAGGTCAACAGTCTCAAAACCCTAGCGGCTACTCTAAAAGAGTTTGTAATCAGACTTTGGCCCAATAAAATTCACTTATAAGCTTGCAACAACAATTCAAAATCAGATTTGGATAATGAAATAATTCTTTGAAGTTATTTGCAAAATTTTGTGGATCAAACCCTTGACAAATCCTGGTTATGTAATGTAATTAGCCCTTTCGGGCTTGCAACCTCCAAAAAGGTTGTGCATTGAGGATAAGAGGCTTGAATTTGATGGGTCTAGTCCTTTGGAGGCTTGATCAAGGGTCAAACCCTTTGCGCCCTCGTAAAAAATGCTAGACGACTTCCTCGAAGGTGTAATGTTGCCCAAACCCTAGCTGCCTTAGCTAGGTGAGGGCTAGTCCCTTCATAAAATCGAATTTTCCTTTGATTATGGAGTGAAGACACTTGCAAAACAGTAAGCACTAGGCGTCCCTCTAGTTCCACAAGAAAAACAAAAAGATAAAAACTCTAATTGGCTATATGTACAATGGATTAATAAAATACAAGGGTTAGGCAATTATATACACATTATCTGCAATATTCACACTAAATTTGTAGCTCTAATAAGAAGATCTATTCTTTTATTGTACAATTAAATTGGAGATAAGTGAGTAAAATAGGATTTTTATAGTTGAGCCATGGCCAAGGTCTATGCAAAACAATCGTTAGATAAGTCTTGGTAATGATCCATGAGGAGAACACCTCAAGGATCTTTCCCATATGACATATTGGAGTCTCATACTCTTCCTCCTCTTGGATTTGGTGCCCAACTAGCCCTTGGTTGGGACCCTTCGCTTTGCAACTCGCACTTCCTTCGACACCTAATTCCAGAAACTGCAAGTCGATTTGTTGTCTAGATTTGCATTCTAACTCACACGACCTCCTTTGGCAATGTCGTATGACCATCTCTGCAAAGCTGCAAAATCTACGAAAGTCAAAAACTGGAAAATAAATAGGAATCTCCTCCTCTCCTACTTGGCTACCTGCTTTGCAATTTGCACTCCTTTCTGGAGTGTGCAGTCCTGCTTGCTTGTTCTGCCTCTGCAACTGGAAATTTCAAATTTTCCAAAAACTAGAAACCCTCTGAGAAAACTCCCTTTACTGTTTGCACTTTTCTCTTCCACCCGACGTGGATTCTGCTTCTGCAAAACCCTCTACGTCCAACCTAGGAATCTGCTCAGCAAAAATATGAGCTGTTGTCGCTCCCTCTACCGGCTGGAATCACTATGGGCAACTCGAATTTTCTGCAACCCTGCTACTAAAAATCGAACCCTTGCCTCAACAATTCAGCCTGCTTGGCTAGGTCCTGCATACCACCAAAAATTGTCGGCCTGTTGCTCCCTTTGAACATCAAAATTTTCTCTTCTTTTTGCTTCTGAGCTTCCCAACGAATCAATCATGCTTTGATACCATGTGAAAATTTCATTTATCGCAAGTGGAACTTATTTTCCTAATTATTAATTTATTTAACAATTTATCTACTACGACAAATATCAAATAATTCACTCTGTGATCATCACAAATAAACTGCAGAAGAAAAATAGCGTTGGAAACTGAGAAAATACTAGCACACTCACACAATAATTAACACCATTATTTTTGGACAAATGTACCTAGAAAAACCCAACTTGTGAAAATCAGTGCAACTGAGGGTCTTATTATTATGCAGCAGTGAGAAATTTTGAGTACAATCAAGATATCAAATACTGGCTATCTTGTAGAGAAATTACTAACAAAAATATTTGGAGGGAAATTACCCTCACTCCGAGCAATCCCAACTCTCCACTGCTACTGAAAAGCAAGCTGTCCAATTGGGCCTGTGCAGGCTCTGTGTCAACCTGAAGCTGCTTGTCCCACTTGTTGCCCGAATCGTCAGCTAATCAAGTCGTCAGGCTTGCTGCTGATTGGGAAAATGGATCTCCAACTCTCTAAAACCTCTACTCGGTCTCTGGAACTGAAGATGTCTTTCCCTCAACAAAAATCGAACTGCCCTTTGTGGGTCTGTGCTGCCTCTGTGCAGCCTCGAGAAAAATCTCAGCCTCTGCAAATGCACTTGTTGTGAAAATTACTAACCCTGAAGGAACCCCTACTGCAACAAATCTGAATCTACTTCACCTACTTGATTTTAATTACATTCATCAAGTTGTTCTTTTGAACACTGAAGCAAATTACTTTTGCAGCCTACACTACTTAAATTTGATTACATGAAACAAGGAAACTGAGCAAAGAACAAGATACATAGGACACAGTGATTTTTGGACAAAATAGTCTCCAGAAAAACCGATGCAACAGCGCTAAGGGTTTATTATTATGTAGGAGAAAATTCTGAATACAAATCTAGGATGCTCAACTAGCAATCATTTACAGAGAAAATACTAGACAAAAGGTTGGTGAAATGATCTTACCTTGTCACTGGATTATCAGTGACTAATCCTCAGCGCTGGGAGGCTCTGCGTCACCTTTTGATGGGCACTGTCACCCTGGGCAACTTCTGTGTCACCCCTCCTGGGTATTACACTGCCTCTTTGCTTTGGATCTTCTGCTGGCTGATAAATCGACTTTCTTGCCTTCAGTGTCACACCCTGGCTTCCTACAATTGAACTTTGAATTCCCTCAGTAGAAACTCGACTTCCCCTCACTGATTGTGCTGCTTCTGTGTCAACACTGTGTAGGCCAGCGTTAGCCTTCCTTTGGACGTCTTTTTGTCCTCTCTTTGCCTTGTATTCTTCGAAAAGTCATTCTTCCGGATTCTCATTGCCCCTCTGTTGCAAGATCTCGCCAATCGATTTTCCTCCTGAGAACTTCTCACCTCAGAAAATCGATTTCCTCAATCTCTCTGTGTGTCTCTAAATGAACCCCAAGTCTCCTTCTTATACTTTTCCTGTTGAGACTTCAGTGACCGAGATTAAGTTTCTAGTCAATGGCTTAGATTAAAACATGACTTGATCCGCCTTTTAGATCATTCTCACCCATATATTGATTAATACCCATTAAAAATATTAATTATTTTAATAAAATGCAATCTGGGTGGAATATCACCATACGGTTTCTGGGTTCTTTAGAACTCATGTGCCTTAGCCTCTCCACCAATTTTCAAGGCTAGAGCACATCTGATGCTACTAAAAGCTAACAATCCCTCTTAGCGAGGAAAGTGCTCTAGCAACAATGTCCAACTGCATGCTGCTCTGCTTCTGAAGCACCTCCTTTCTGCACTGTTGTTGCCACCAACGCTGTGCTGCTGCTGCTATTGTACTATTGCCCATGACACTGCCACTGACACTGCTGCATCTGTACTACAACTCCCTCTCAAATGCTGCATCTTTACTACAACTCCTCTCAAATGCTGCATCTGCTACGCTGCTAGCACTGCCATTGCTAACACTGCATTCGTATTACAACTCAGTTGCTGAGAGAAGCAACTAAAAAACATCCAAAATTAATTGAACTTAACCGCGTTCAGCATAATACCATGAATGTTGGGATTTGATTGCTCTAGTCTCTGACCCTCTGAATCTTCTGCGTTGCTGCTGACTCCTGCACTGTGCCATCTGCACTGCTTCCAACCTTGCTCTGTGCTGATCAGCTCCTGGTCCCAGGGTACTGCATCTGTCTCTCCAAACAATTCACTGCATCATCTGATTAAGTCCATCTTGCTACTGTTGAATTTTGGGCTCCCATAGCAAGGAATTGATCCAAGAGTTGGACTCCTTAAGGATCCTGCCCGCATGTAGTTCCCCCGACTATATAGCTCAATATCGTCCCATCTCCCTCCTAGAGATGCGTGGGCACTCATGGCAATCTCATCTTCGTCAATCTTTGTTGGAGCAGCCTTAGGATCATGTTTCTCATCCTTATCCTTTTGCTTCAAAGGACATTAAGGGGTATCCTTACCATCATGGTAGATTGAGGAGTGGACCCCACTGCAGCAAGATGGTGTCTGGTGTCTTGAAGACGTTGAAGATAGGAATTGACTCCTCCCTTCTGCATCAATGTCCGCTGCAACTTCTATTCTAGGTACATCTTTCGCTGTTTGAGAGAGCCTTCATACAGAGAAGACAAGGCTTCCCACATCTCTCGCGCTATATCCTTACCTTGCAAGTTTGAGACCACATGATCTCGAACTCCATCGAGAATAAGCCTCTTTGCCTTCCCCTACTTGGCCTTGTACTTCTTCCTTTGATCATTGTCAGCAAGAACAACTGCAACACTTTTGATATAGGCGTCGAGATCGTACTCCTCTAGAACAACTAAGACTTTGCTCTTCCGTATGACATAGTTGGAAGCTCCTGACAACTTGTCCTGATCTCTGAGCCCATGCAATGCCATCTCACCCAACTGTCGAACTGACTCCTCTAGGCACTGCTTAGTGGCTCAGCAAGTGAGAAATTCAAACTTTTTGGCATAAAGTTATCCGAGGAGAAAATTCCCCTTCTATGTGTCTTCACTCTTTTCTGATGGAATTCTGCCCTAACAGAAACTGCACCCTTCAAGGACTGCACTGAGGCTCAGCGTCACTCCCTTTGCCTCTGCAAACTCACGAATTGGGAATCGTACCTCTCTGTCGACTCCCTCAGAGAGAGATTTCCTTGGAATCTCCACTTCCCTAACAAGGACTGCACAATTCCTTCAAGGGGATTCGAATTGCTACCAAGTGCAGCTATTGGCCTCACTACTCAATGCTGGATCTGCTCTTCCTATTTCAAAATCAATGCTCTGATACCATGTGAAAATTCTTAATCCTCAAGGAATCCCTACTGCAGCAAATCTGAATCTACTTCACCTACTTGATTTTAATTACATTCATCAAGTTGTTCTTTTGAATACTGAAGAAAATTACTTCTGCAACCTACACTACTTAAATTTGATTACATGAAATAAGGAAACTGAGCAAAGAACAAGATACATAGGACACAATTTTTTTTTGGACAAAATAGTCCCCGGAAAAACCCAACGCAAGAAAACCAATGCAACAATTTTGAGAGTTTATTATTATGCAAGAGAAAATTTTGAATACAAATATTGAAATATGGGATGCTCAACTAGCAATCCTTTACAGAGAAAATACTGGACAAAACACTGGTGAAATGATCTCACCCTGTCACTGGAGAATCAGTGACTGATCCTTAGCTCTGGGAGGCTCTGCGTCACCTTCTGATGGCCTTTGCGTCAAACTGCGTCACCCCTTCTGAGTATTATGCTGCCTCTCTGCTTTGGATCTTCTGCTCGCTGAGAAATCGATTGTCCTGCCTCTAGTCTCACACCCTGGCTTCTGATAAGTGAACTCCGAATTCCCTCGACAGAAGCTCGACTTCCCCTCACTAATTGCGCTGTCTCTGCGTCAGCACTGCGTAGGCCAGTGTCAACCCTCCTCTGGATGTCTTTTTGTCCTCTCTCTACCTTGTATTCTCTGGAAGGTCCTTCTCCCAGATTCTCACTGTCCCTATGCTGCAAGATCTCCCCAATCGATTTTCCTCCTGAGAACTTCTCACCTCAGAAAATCGATTTCCTCAATCTCTTCGTGTGTCTCTAAATGAACCCCAAGCCTCCTTATATTTTTCCTGTTGAGACTTCAACGACCAAGATTAAGTCTCTAATCAACGGCTAAGATGAAAACATGATTTGATCTGCCTTCTAGATCATCTCACTTATATTTTGATTAATACCCATTAATATTTTAATTTTCCTAGGTTTAGACGTAGGAACCCCATTAACAATATTAATTATTTTAATAAAATACAATCCGGGTGGAATTTCACCAAACGGTTTCTGGGTTCTTTAGAACACATGTGCCTTAGCCTCTCCACCAATTTTCAAGGCTAGAGCACATCCGATGCTACCAAAAACTAACACTTGCTGGATATGGAAATCTTCCTCCAACCTCACTGTCTTTGCCCCTCATTGTCTCTACTTCCTTCTCTGGCTTTCTGGCAACGATTGCTGCTCTCTGGAAACGAAGTACCAAGGAAATTGAACTCCAAAAGTGTCTCAAGTGCGTTCTCCAAGTGCCCATCGACCTCTTTTTATAATCCTCTGTTGGACCTCCAACGACCAAGATTAAACTTAATCAAAGGCCAGGATAATTTCGGAGTCGATCTGTGTGAGTTTCTAGAGAATTTTCACCTTGAATTAATTAATTATGATTAATTAACCAATTTTCCTAACTTTAGACTTAAGAAACATTAAAAAATAGGTTAATAATCTAATTAAGCTATCTCTAGGTGGAATTTCCATAAACGATTTTTGGGTTTTGGAGATCTCATGTATTTAACTTCTCCACCAAGTTTCGTGACTAGAACACATCTGATGCTACAAAAACTAACATGGGGCAATCATAGGGGCTCTAAGAACTAGGGTGATGGCCATAATGATAAGGGTAGAGCTCATGTTTAGCTTTTTCCCATGTGCTAAATTTGATTGTCCCGACCATATTTTTGCATTTTGTGGTATTATTTGTTTTTGTATGTGGCCATGATATGTTTTTATCTTTTTTTTTGGCCGCATCAACTCCAGCGTATCGTTGCAGGCCCGACCCGAATATGTGGACAAGGGGAGGGGGAGCACCAGAGTCTTGTGGACCCAATGGTCATGTGGACCCAAAGAGAGAAGATGATGAAGTAGGGCATGCAATGTACGAAGGGGAGTGAAAAATGTGGAGCGGGAAAACGAGATCGTGCTATCAAAATCAGGGTTTCTCAAGTCGTGCCCATCCTAAAGGTGTAAGTCAATAGGGAAGAGATCCCACGTGACTAGGGTGGAGGATTAACCTCCCAGTTAAGGGGAGGGAACAAGACTACACTTGAAACCCTTCTTCCAAGTTACCCAGTAATCCATACCTAAGCGTGCCCAAGAAAAACAAGCATAAACACTTGATTGCATAATGAAAAACCATACCCTTAGGATTGGATGGTCCACCTTCAAACTTACAATTTCGACAAATGGGCGAGGGGATATATGACGTGCTCAGGGAATGAAGACATATGGCACAATATTGGCTACACTTGTGGTTTTTATGGGTTGCTGTCTGTCGACTGTAGACAAATCTAAGAGAAATATTCTCCTATGGGGTCACCCACTGGTGGTAGGTAACAGGTACTTTGCCACCATAACTTCTCCATCAACGTAAAAAAAAATAAGATAAACGTAAAAAAAAATGAAATTTGAAACAAACTAAAGTTTACTTGGCGTTTTGGTCATCCTATCTTCGAAATTTTCTCCATTTCCTTAGAAATTTTTGCACGTTCTGCTAGAGATGAAACCATTTTTTGAACACAAGTAAAGAATCCATCCATGACCTTACCATCAAATATCAAACCAAATGAGTAAGAAAATGCGTGGTTCAAGTAGATCCCTGTAGCTTGAATGGGACGATGGAGTGTATTGTTCCATCGCTCATCGATTACTCCTCCATATCAGTTGTTGTTTCTCAAACCCCTCGTCCCCTTATCATCATAATAGTTGCGAATGGATTCTTTGGCCCTATGCATGTCCTCGTACAAATAGCCCATTGCGGGCTTGTCTCCATAAACTAATCGAAGAACCTTTACCAAAGGTTCAATAATAGTACACACCTCCTGCACTTATGCTCAAAAGCTTTCCTGTTTTGAAACTATATTGCATATTGTTGAGAAATCTAGGGCATTGAGATTAAGTGATTTCTCATCTATTGATAACTGTTTGTGAGTGCTTTTTTCTTCTTTAGATTAGGATCTTCTCTTTCTTTAAATTATTATAGTGTTCTTCTTCATCAAACAACTACCAATGCATAAACAACAAAGGGACAAGAGACACAAAATATAGGGTATCAGCCAGGGCGAAAACCTCACCCACTTGAGAGGAAAACCCGAACAAACTCTTCTTCTTATAGAGACTTCAATTGACGAATACCAAGACCAAGACACTTGACATATTTGCCACTCCAAGACCAAGACACAAAGCTTCCTTGATGAGAGCGTTAAAGATAGTCAAACTTATGCTCCTTCTTCCTTCTCGGCTATGCTTCAACTTTGGCTTACTTCTGCTGTAGACCTGTACCTTATTTCGACTCTAATCGCAACATGTGAGAAGTATGATGACCAACTTCTACACCTTGTCACCACTTCGCTTGGAGGGGAGACTCTTATATACTTCAGCTTCTCAGGTGACCTTACTAACCTTGGATCCTTCAACAATATTCTTGGCTTCTTCTGCAATAGATGATGCCTCCTTACTTCGCACGTGTGACAAGATAGAGCCCAAAACAGATCTGAAATAGTTCGATCTTCTTCTTTCACTCGCTGGTTATAAGGCTGTCTTCCTTGACCCTTTTCGCACTTCTTCCAACCGCAGGTGATCACCGAATTGCTTCCTCTGAAATGAGGATGAGTGACCTATTTATAGTTGTTTCCCATGATAATAAGCCGACTTGACAGTGAGCTAGGCCGATGTGTCATTTGGAGAGCTATTATTTTTCTTCTTGAAGTCGACTTGAAGGAGGTCACTTTGCTTGGTCTTGGAGGGCCTTCTTATACATTTAATGACACATACAGAAATGTCACATGCCCAAGAAGGGTCCTTCATACATGACATTGATTCAATTTGACTTTTATGACTAGTTGACAAAACCTAAAGGTTCTTAATGGGAACCTTAACTAAAATAAAATTCCTTGATCATCAAACCCATGAATCAAGTACTACAAAATTAATTTTATTTTCTTCTTTTCATCAATTACATAAAATCACAATTACACTTGTCATTACGAAGAACGAACCTAGTTACAATTTTCAACACATATGGCCTCCCTCTCTAGTTTGTGGCTAAATGATAAAGCACGCCGCTGCTCTGGAAAAAACACTCTCTTCGCATCCCACATAGAATTCAAGAGAGATTGAAGAGATATAACGCTGGTGGCAAACTGTGTAATAGCAGGGCGCCCCAACTCCTTGTTATTGGTGAATGTTCTCATCAAATGAAGCACAGATGTATCATTATATATAATTTTTTTAATGCTTTTTGATGTTTCAACAAATCCTTGACAAAAGGAATTTTTCCAATGTCCTCCAACATCAAGTCCAT
The DNA here is from genome assembly GCA_000404065.3 of Pinus taeda. Taxonomy (NCBI): domain Eukaryota; kingdom Viridiplantae; phylum Streptophyta; class Pinopsida; order Pinales; family Pinaceae; genus Pinus; species Pinus taeda. The sequence goes on from APFE030629375.1 coordinate 49,450, forward strand.
ACAGTGTGTAGCACAAGGTGTCCAAAATAAGTTAGTATGCCTTTCCATAAGCATCTTGCCAACAACAACATAATTTGCAACATTATCCGTTATGCCCTGGACAACATGTTGTGGATCTACGTCCTGAATGAAGACGTCCAACAAATCACATAATAATTGTGCATCTTTGATACGTGCAGATGCATCAACAAATTTCATAAACATTGTCCCTTGGGGATGATTAACCAAGAAGTTAATAAGAGTTCTACCCTTTTGATCAGTTCAACCATCTGACATCATAGTGCATCCCATTTGTGGCCATGATGCCTTGAATTGCACCAATCGCGTAGTGCAATTGACCTTTTCATTTTGAAGAATAGGCCCACTCAAGTCATCATAAGAAGGGGCTTTATACCCCGGGCCAACAATAGCAATAGCTGTTGATTTATGGTAGCATCAGATGTGCTATAAGTCTCAAATTTTGCAGGGAGGCTTGGGCACATGTATTCCAAAGAACCCAAAAAGTGTTTTGGGAAATTCCATCTAAAAACAATTTTATTAAAATAATTACTTATTTTTAATGGACCCTAAGTCTAAACTTAGGAAAATAAAATAATTAATGGGTATTAATCTAACTGCGGGTGTAACTTCTAGAAGAAGACGAGGATCAAGCAAAAATGATCCTAGCCATTGATTAGCTTCTAATCTGGGCCGTTGAATGTCAACGAGGAAATTATTTAAGGAGGCTTGAGGGTCATTTGGAAAGACACACAGAGTGAGTTCAAAAGTTCGATTTTTTGAAGCAGAGTAGCTGCCGGGAGAATATCGATAGTGAGCTTTTGCAGTGAGGGGCAGGGATAGTTTGGTTGGAGAAGTCTTCTCCTGAGCTAGGATATGCAGCAGAGAGGCACAGAGACACCAGAAGGAGGCAGTGTAGTACCCAGGTGTTGGCACTATGGCACTGATTTAGAACTATGGCACAGGTGTTGTCCTTGATGGCAACTCTCTTTGGTAATAGATCTTAGTTCAGGCTTTCAGAATGAAGGAAAAGACATATACGCAGGTTCATCTAGACTAAGGCGCATATACACGCGGGTTAGACGTTACAAAGGCGCGTATGCGTATAGACGCACTTTCACGCAAGGAAAAGCGCGTATATGTTGGAGAATTTAATTTTGGTCCGCGGTAGTTAATCCTTGGTATTTGAACCTATGGTTTTGGACCATGGTGTTTCGTCAGAAGTGTTGATCCCAAGTATTGGGTCCATGGTATTGATTTATTATGGTTTTGGACCGTGGTATTGTGGAAGGTCTAAGACTATAAAAGTGGAAGGAGATCATTTGGCAAAGGATGATTTGAATTAATTGAATATCTAATATGTGCTAGATCTGAAATATTGGTGATTGGGGTTATGGTGCAGATCTGGATCTGAATGAAGGAGGAACCTTAGCGCAAAGAGAAGGATAAGTTCTATTGATGGGTCATAATCTTAAGGCTTGAATGATAGTATCTTTGAATGATTTTGATCTGTTGTATGTGGCGCATACTTGATCTATAAATCTGATAATCTGCGTTAATTAGTGTCTGAATATTTGAAAGAGTGAATTATCCTTTATAGATCTGTACGCAGGTTCAGTGAAGCGAAGGCGTGTATACACGCTGGTTCAGTGAATGCAAACAACGTATACGCAGGTTGTTCCAAATACAGAAGCGTATGCATGCAGGTTATTAAAGTAGCGTATATCTTTAGAGTTGTGATCTAGCTGCTTCTGTTTATTGCTGCAGTATTCTGGGTTCAGAATTTGGTGTGTAGTTACCGTTACTGTGATTTACAGCTGTCAGAGAAGTGTCTACTTGATTCAGTGCTAATTGGTGAAAGGGAGATTGTTTATGATTGATTGATGTTCATAGGATCCAGTCTGAAAATTTATCAAACGTGGTCCCCGGAAGAAAGAGAAGGTTGTAGCCTTCTGTAGGCCAGCACCTACGTACTAGTATCTTGGCTAGTGCAAGAGCTAAGGGGGTTGTAGCTCCCTTCTAGAATCAGCTGGAGAACGAGAGAGGGTTGTAGCTCTCTGCAGGTTGCAGCCTGCGTACTGGTAAAGGACTGCACCAATACATTGTAAAAGGAAGTTTCTAATTAAAAGAAGATAGAGACAAATTGCAGCAGGTGGTTTTCACCCACATTGGGTTTCCACCTTACATCTTGTGTTCTTGTGTGTGATTGTTTTCAGCTGTGTTTTACTGTTTCTGGTCGCTGTTTGTTTGATTCTAATACACAGATTAATAATCAACATCTGTAAGAGAAATTAAATTATTAGTCTACATTGCATACACGGGTTTCCTTCTCTGTAGTCACGTATATACGCAGTTTTATCTAACTGGAGTAGCGTATATGATCTGGGTTTGAAAAAGAAATAAGTGACTTGATAATACTGATTCACCCCCCCTCCCAGTGTTATTTCCAACACCAGGAGAGGTTGACGCTGAGCCAGAAGGGTTCACGCAGAGGTGATGCTAAGCCAGAAAGGCTCACACAAAGGCAGCGTAGTTCCCCAAGCAGAAGTCCGAATTTGCTGACATTTTTGAGTCGAGAGGGCTGGAAATTGCTCCAGAAGGCAAATCGATTCACGATTGAGCAGACACAGAGCCTTAGAGGCTAACGCAAGCCCACGCAGGGGCAACGTAGAGGTAGCTAGGTACTCGTTGGTTCAGTTGCCGGATTAGTCAAGACTTGCCGGGTAGAGTGAGGTAATCTCACAAATTTCTTCTGCCAATTGTATTTCTCTATAACTGGATTATCGAGAGGGCATCCAGAGTTGTATTCAGAAAACTATTGCATAATAATAAAACCCTCAGAGCTGCTGCACTGGTTTTCTCGATTTGGGTTTTCCCGTGGACATTTGTCCAAAAATAACGGTGTCCTATGTGTTTGTATTTCCCCGCTCAGTTTCTATGTTTCAGAATCATAATTAATTTGGTGTAGGCTGCTTTAATAATTTACTTCAATGTTTCAACATGAAATCTGAAATAAGTTTGTAATGCAATTTACGATTTAGGTGAAGTAGATTCAGTTGGTTGCAGTAGGATTCCTAAGATTGTTAGATTTAGGAATTTTCACAATAGCATCAAACATTAGTTGGTAAAATGGATTGTTCCTGGCAATGCTGAAGTGAATGTCACTCCATAGAAAACACCTACCCACCAACTTGTCAGCGTTTTCCATCTCCTTTATTTTTAAGAGTTGACTTGATAGATGGTTGTTAGCTAGGTATGGTTCTAGGAACAAAAGATGATGAGTCAGCTGTGGGGTTGATTGTAGAAGTTGACGCTGAAGAAGAACCACTCTCATGGTCACCTAACCAACACTCCACCCCTTGCCATTTGAGTCTTCATAGCTTCCTTGTTCAGTTTGGCTTAGTCGATATCTTCTAATGATTTGAGGGCTCTATGGATGATTTCTAGAGTTGCATCTCGGCAAAGTTCTACTTCATGTCCTAGAATTTGTGCAAGGTAGAATTTCAATTGGAATACTCCCCTTGTCATGACTCATATGCTTCCCACACAATTCACAACTCAAGTTTGATCTATAAAACTCCCCATCGGGTTCACCAAATTCCCACATAGGGTTGAAATGTTTTGGCATGTTTTTTGAATTATTAATGTAAGATTGAACCTAGGGCACAAGAATAATTAAAAAAAAGAATTAACAATCAGTATGTTCAAATTTTGACAATAAAAACCCTCTCCACTCAATGGAACAATAATGACAAAAAAACACACTCAAACCCAAGCAAAAATCAAGAAAAAATTATGGGTGACTGAAACCCAAGGTAAAACAAGAAGAAAACAAAAAAATAGGGTGGAATTTGACGCCCATGCCTAGATTCCACGGCCTGCTGAAGAAACTTGGTCCAAAATCATTTTTTTTGGCTTGGGATCCTCAATAACCTTGGTTTTCTCCTCATTCTCTCTTGTAGAATCGTTCTCCCCCTCCTTAGCGCTTTCACTTGCCCTTTGTTTGCAAAATGAAATGAAAAAACCAAATCAAAAACTTTAATAAGTTGCTGTTTCATGGGCTGGCGATTTTTTGAGGTTGACTTTGATTTTTTGCTGATTATAACGATTAAATCACGATTTTTTTCTTTTTGAAAAAATTGCTGATTTTATTGGCCGATAAAATCGCACATGCAAAAAAATCTCAACTCGGCGTTAAAATCAATATTTCATCACGATGTTTACAACACTGCTATAATCTCTCCTTCATATCACATTGTTCTGTTGAACAGTCAACAAATCTCTTTAAACCACTAGCAAAACCATGTTCTGAAGCATTACCATCAATGATCTGACTTGGAGGTATTTGATGGCTTCCTATGGTATGCTCGCCTCCCAGAAGTGTTCATCCTGTCATAACTACACTCTCTTCGGAGGCTCATTCATAACAATTTCAGAGAGATCTGGACCAGAACTTTGTGCCTGTGTATCCTTCCTTGGAATTGCTATTAGGCTTCTTCACTGCTCTTTGATGACTAGTGCTGGAGAGGGCAATACTGGAACTTGGCTAATAAAGGGAATGCAATCTGCAATTAATTGTTTGCTAAAGATGCCTCTTTTCACTTATTTCTAAGGATGAAAGAAAAGCTGGGACAATGCATGGACTGCTGGCTGTCCAATTGTGCTGAGACAGACCTGCAAATCAAATATTAACATATCAAGCTATGACAGTCCCCGAAATGTTGTCTTATCTGCTGATGTAGGCCTGCTGGTTTCTGGCTTACAGTGCTTGTTTTATCCTTAAGGATGGTATCAAAATTTAGAGAGCAAGCCTCCCTTTCAACTTCATGTTTATATTCTCCAATCTAAAGAAGGACCTTCAAATTTGCACATGCACTGGTAGCCACAAGCCAACCAGATTCTGAAGCCAAACATGAAAGATACAGTAGCTTCATGATTAGAGCAAACTCACCTTGAGTATGATCCCGCAACTTCAATAATTGACTTTTGCACCCAACACATAAACCCTGTAGGTTTGACAAAGGAGATATTTGACAGAAACAGAACCAAGTGTGTTAAGATTGGAACACCAAAAGGTTGGGCATCTTGCAAAACTACATCTACTAGTTCATATTCAGCTCTCAAAAAGCAAAAGATATTTTTTACTAAAGGTATCCCTGTTGGAAAGAGGGGTAACAGCTGGCTCCAACAGTGGGACACATGCTCCACCTGGGAGTATGTGAGAGCCCCAGAATCTCCTTATTGTACGTTCACAAAAACCCTAAAACAAAACAAATGGCTATGCTAGTGTCCACTTGGACTTGTTCATCTGTTACCCTATTGTAACTTGAAGTGGCATTTTTCAATGAAGTCAAAAATCCATTGCCTTCTTTCTTTGTGCTTGATCATCAAATAAAACAGAGACATACTGAAAAAGAGCTATATGTATGCTGAAATTTCTGTGACCAACAAGTTGAAAATGTATCTTGTCACTTGCAAAACAGTAATACTTTGTATTGAATCTACAAACAAAGAGAAGCTGTTGCATAACCCGCCATTATATTCTTGCAATTGGTTGATATAATTGCTGCCCAGACCTGAAAATTCCAACAAATCTGTAATTTTTTTCTTCTCTGCCATCTATCTTCAGATTTGCAATTTCATCTATTGTTTGGACTAGATCATGGTCATCAAAATTCTGCACTATGGATTTTTTGGCTGTTCAGCTACACATTGTCTTGGGTCTGATCTTTTAGGCTGAAAACTCCATGCACAAGCTCTATCACATGACTGGCTTCCTCCTCTTGTACACAAGGGCTATTTTCATTCTCTTCCATAGGAGGTCTAGTACCATCCTCAGCGAGCTCTTGCCATTTACAAAAGAATGTTGGAAATATTGAGAGGGGGTTGAATCAGTAATTCCTTAATTTTTCTTAATTGGTTAGCTTATTTAATTATTCAGAGCATTGAAACAGAAACATGAAACATCATCACATCCAAAGATCTGTACACAGGATATGTTGTCTCAACCAAATGCTGTGTTATGTATGTTGTACATACTAATTTACCAGATAAATCTGGAAGGAAGTACAAGACTGCCCAAGGGTTTTACCGGCAAGTTGGAAGGAGGCAAATGCTCTCTGAAAAGGGTTTGGGCTCCCATACCAGGGACAATTTCCCAATTACAACTATCCACTCACAATGTCACTGCTGCTACTACTACTCCAACTGTCCACTGCTGCCATTGCCCCTACTGCCACTCACTGCTCCCACAGTCCACTGCTGCGACTGCTACTTACTGCTAACACAGTTGTCTACTGCTGCCACAGCACCACTATCCACTATTGCCTCTGCTGCTACTGCTGCTGCACTTCAAGTACTGCCATACATCTCGCTGCCATGCATCACACCATCACAATTATCATATAGGCATTGTCACAATAAGAACACTTCAAAATCCATGTCATACATTGACATTATAATAGGTTAATCACTGTCATCACGCACACACTATTAGGTCACTGTCATAATAGGTTAATCACTGCATCAAGGTCAGTGTTATGGTCAAGGATCACTGTTATAGGGGTTCTGTCAACAGTCCTATGCCAAAGTCACTGTGTCATCATCATGTTGTACTGTCATACATCTGAGGTTACTGTCATCAAGAGGATGCCTTTACTGTCACATCAGGAGTTACTGTCATACAAAAGCTATGTTACTGTCTTTAATATGTTGCTGCCATAAAGCCACTGTACTGTCATAATCAATGAGACACTGTCATACATATCTAGGTCACTGTTAATCATTACTTCACTGTCATAAGTAAATGCAATCACTACAATTATACGTCATAAATATCCCTTACTGTAAACCCTAGCATTACTCGACAACACAGACTTCTTTGACAAATCATGACAACCAATGTATATCTCTGTCAATATGCCTTTGTCAAATTGAACACAATGCTCTTCATGCTGGCAAGTCCTGCTCCATCAAACAAGTATCACTGCCAATCAATTCTGTACATGTGCTCCTGTGAAGCCCTGACTGTGATATGCAGCAAATCATAGCAATTTCTGCTCAACAGTTACACCACACTGTCAAGGAGACATTATCTGCCTTATCAAACATTTTCACCAATTATAATTCACTAACCTTATCAAGTCATAGGCACTAAGTCAACTCAAACTTCAACAAGCAACAAACAAATTACACAAAGGCAATTTCTGAATACTACATTCATGACATGGGGCTAAAATACTTAAGTAACAGACTGTCATAGCATGCTTCAGCTACTGTGGTTACTAAAAAAGATATTCACTGCCACTCAACCACTTCTTTCAGTCACTGTAAAAATAGGCGAGCATATTTCCAGTTTCAAGGTACTGAGTATGCACTAAGGGCTAAGGACAAACTTCTAGACCTGTGCTAAGTTTACCTCTACTACAGTCTTTTAACCTGGGAGAATCTAGCAATCAAAGACCTGTAGATGTGTTACAGACTTCGATAACATAATGGAGGGCTTTTTGTTAATTTTAGGCAACAATGGTATGTTCTATGCTTTAAAGCAATTTTACTTCAATTTCTTTATGAGCCCAATATCAATTTCAGTTTAACAATCATATAAACATGTAAGTAAAATGCCAATAGAACATAAACATAAACAGTAGAAGACAAGCCAAGACAAGAGGACACAAGATGTAGCACCAGCCAGGGACAAAGTAAAATGCCAATAGAACATAAACATAAACAGTAGAAGACAAGCCAAGACAAGAGGACACAAGATGTAGCACCAGCCAGGGACAAACCCCAATGTGGGAAAATCTTTGATTAATTCTTCTTTTAGTCTTCAATAGTTCAGCAGAGAGAGATAGTACAATTTACAAATTCTGATAATTTATGACAGCAGCGAAAGAACCCTAACCAGAAAAGTCAATGCTGTTCAACAGGGCAGATTTGACCCTCAAAGATTCGTTCAACTTCAGTCAACTTCGGCCTCCAAACAGCAAGATGAAACAGCCCTCAAAACAGTCAAATTCAGCCCAGTCAAAGTATGGTCAAACAGTCAACCTGTGGTCAGCCTTAACCACAGTCAATGCTAGTCAAACAGAGGTCAAACAGCCTCGGATTTCATGCCCAGAACTGCGGCCTTCCCAAACAGAAATTCCTCACACAAACTGCAGTCAAAGATTGTCAATGCAGTCAAAACAGCCTCCTGCAAATTCGGTCAATGCTGGTCAATGGTTGGAACAGAAAAAGCCCTCCCTTCCCTTCGCACGTGTGGAGAGAGAAACTGCCCAGAAATCCGTACCCAATCAGATGAGGAGAGAGAGATGTGTCAAGATGAAGTGTGTCCAAATGAGGATGAGGCATCATGTATTTATAGGCTAACGTTGAGGATGAATAGACGTGATTCTTGGGTTTCTGAGTCTACACGAGTTTGCTGGCCGACCTTGACAATTTGTCCATAACATAAATAAATTCATATCTTCATTTGTACATGTCAGAATCGGATGATCTTTAAATCAATCCTACACTTCTTGGAGAGAGGAATCCAAGAAAAATATCAGCTGCCATAAATGAGATGACCCATGTGGAGTTTGGCCCTAGTTGCCAATTTTAACACTTGTGGCACAATTGGTGTGTGAACATAAAACATAATCAATTAAGCATCCACACAACTTTCAACTGACATCTTGTTGTCAATGGGTGCATAGGAACAAAAATTTGAGTTTCAGTCACTAGTTAGGGCTCAAAGCTACTTGCTTGAATTTCACACCAGAAACACCAATTTATCCACGTAGCTTGCTACATGTGTTATATAATCTCAAGAATCCTTCAACAGGCAAACAAGTTAAATATGACAGAACTCCCTTGGACAAATTCGGATGAGGTTATGAACTACGCCAATTCTGTTGTCAGTGCAATTCCTGATTGAACCATGCTTTAATTATTCAGTTTTTGTTCAACAGAGCTATGATCACTTTGCATATAAACCCAATCTTCTGCGCTGCCTCAAATTTCTCATAGCTGTCAGTATAATAGGAAGAATAGCAAACAAAATACTCCAGGTCGCTCCTCAGAACAGAAAGACTCTTCGCTCAGAAAATTTTAGGGACGATCACACCCATCAAATACAAATTCGCTGTGCATACAAATAGTTTTGGAGGGACAAGTTTATATGGATGGTCGACCATTCAATTTAGTGATGGTAAGTCGTTGTGCAAAGCCATCAACAATGTTTTTTCTGAATTTCGCTTGTATGCATTCTTGTCGCTGTGCAAAACACAAGAGAAGAAACTTCCATGCACAATGAATCTAGAATTTATACCAAGCAATTTTGTTGGCCTTTCAACAAATCTTTACATGAACATTCACAGGCCGCGGAAGATTTTTGGATTAACCTTCAGGATTACCTGCAAGACTAAGTGCGAAATCCTTTTCCCGAGAAACTCAAAAGAACAACGGATCCAAAAGAAACCGCTCCTGGCTGCAAGACAATTTCCCAGATCTGCATTGGATCCTTGCTAGATCACCTGCAAAGAAAAATAAATAGCAAATTCACAGATCACGTCTCAAAAACTTTCCAAACTCTTGCCTTTTCGACTGATTTCCTAACCTCCACAAGGTCGCATACTTTAAGTCGTGTCAGAGATATACATTTGCTTCATACTTTCATGAGGAGAGAAGAACCTTTATAGTTTTGTAGGAGGAGGCCGACATGATAGTTTAGGAGGAAAAAAATGTTTGAATTTTGAATTCTAATTTTGGAGCCAACACTTTGGTCCAAAATTTATTTAAAAGAAATCTCGTGTTTCATGACCGCTCCAAGCATATTGATATCAGGTATCACTTTATCCGGGATATGGTACAAAGGGGAGCAATAAGGCTCCGTCATATTGGGATTGATGATCAGGGTGCATATATTCTTACAAAGCCCTTGGGGAAGGTCAAATTCTTAACCTTATGTGAACGACTTGGAGTCGTCAAGAAACCCTCTTATGAGTGTCCCGTTTGAGTTGGATATTGAGCTCTAGGAGCTCCGAGTGGCTTGGGGTACTTCTTGGAGCGATGAGCGACCATGGGGTGAGTGGTTCACCTTCTCCTAGTGGTGTGCAGTCTACAAGGTGAGTGGTTCACCTTCCCCTGTGATACCCCGTGATGGTTGAGATATGCATAGGATGAGTGGTTCACCTTTTCCTATGAGTAGGATGAGTGGTATATGAGTAGGATGAGCGGTCCACCTTCTCCTGCTGATACATCCTACCCATGTAGTCTGGGACTCATGGAAAGTACCTCTCATTTGGCCAATTAGTAGATAAATGAGGATAGGGATCATAGTACTACTGATGGACGCGTCATGTACTATTGTACTCCCTATGCCAGGATGTTTGATATTGATTTGGGATCAATGGAGACTGATTTCGGGTTAGTGGAGAGTGGTATGATATAGTCTCGACCATTGGACACTGACTTCGGGTTAGTGGAGAGTGGTATGACACACTCTCCATCATTTCTTCTTCATTATTTCTTCATAGTTCAGCAGGGCAAAATAGGGATGCCAAAGATGGTACAAATTGACAGATGATTTGGCAGGTGAAGTTCTCCCTAGTTGAGAGGGAGTGTTAAATTTGGCAACTAGGGCCAAACTCCACCTTGGACAGCTCATATGATGCAATTGCTATTTTTATTGGATTCCTCTTTCCAAGATGTGTAGGATTGATCTAAAGATCATCTCATTCTGACATGTACAAATGTTATTATGAATTTATTTCTTTTATGGACAAATCGTCAAGGCTGGCCAACAAACTAATGTAGACTCAAAAGCCCAAAAGTCATGTCTTTTCATCCTCAACATTGCATATAAATAGGAGCATCTACCTCGTTTGGACACTCATCATCACTCACATATCTCTCTCTCCTCATTTGATTGGGTGTACGGATTTCTGGGCAACCTCTCTTCTCCACACTGGCGAAGGACAATATGTGATTTTCTATTTCATGCATTGATTAAATTGCAGAAGGTTTGACCAACGTTGACTGGGCAACAATTGACCTTGTTTGACTGTGATTTTCTTGGAGAAAATTTTGTTTGGGCAGGCCACATTTCTGGGCATAGATTTCGAGGCATTCTGAACTATTTCACCAACATTGATTGTAGGGTTGACTTTGCATTGACCGAGTTTGACTGAGTTTGGGCTAATTCAGACTGTCCTTAGAGGTAAAGTTGATTGGGTTTGACCGAGCTGATTTGGAGGAAGATTTTTGCTATGTTGACCAATGTTGACTTTTTGGTTAGGGCATCCTGTTGACTGTAGTTTGACTAGACACATTTTACTATGATTGGGCAAGTGAATTTTGTATATTGTACTCTCTCTCTTTGTTGAACTTTTGAGGAATTATAAGAAGTCTTGATCAAAGTGTTTCCCCACATTGGGATTTTTCCTTGGCATCCACCAAATATTGTGTCCTCTTATCTTGGCTTGTCTTCTGCTTTTTATTTATGTTCTATCTGCATTTACTGTCATGTTAATGTGATTGCTAATCTCGAAATTGATATTGGGCTAATAATAAAAATTGAAGTAAATTACTCTTAAGCATAGACATACTATTGTTATCTAAAATTAACACTCTAGGACCATGTACCAAAAAATTTAGAATGGTCCTACCATTCCTATCTATCTAGCCATCCGACATCACTATGCATCTAGAGATCTCCCATGATTGCTTCAACTTCGCCAATTTAGAGTTGATGTCCTTTTTTGCTTGAATGACTGCCCCCCACAACTCCTCATATGTAGTGCTTTTGTACCTTAGGCCTACTACAATAATAGCATCACACATTAACTGTTAAAATGGATTGTTTTTAGTGATGCTAAGAGGTAAGTCATTCTAGAAAAGACACCTTCCCATAACTTTGTCTGCTTCTTGGTTCTCCCATTTCTTTTATCACTGATTTGATTGAAGGTTGTGCTTCAACTCTGGTTTGTGTAACAAAAAACGATGACATTTCGATAGATGAAGTTGTGGAGCCCTTCCCACTACTCTGAGGTTCAAAGGTAGATATCACTGAAGATCTCCCTGCATGTTCGACCTTGTTTCTAGCTACCTCTTCTCTCTTTCTGTCCTTTGCATAAATTGCATCATGTGTAGCTCTCATAACCTCCAAGCCAAATGAAGTACAAATCTCAACATCGTGCCCAATGATTTAAGCCAAATGGTCTTTCAACCGACAAATCCATCCTGTCATATGCTGCCCACACAATCTATAATTCAGGCTTTTGTTGTTTTGTCCCATCTTTAGGTTCCCCATACTGCCAAAATGGGTACAAGGCCTTTCACATATTTGCAGTGGGAATGAACAACTTCACAATTCAATCCTAGGGCACCAAAAATACAAAAAATTGGCATTCAACCCCCCCTACACAAAATAACAAGCTCCTAATTTATAAAATAAAATTTTTAGAAATTTAAATTAGATTATTTGCAATGAAAAATGGTAATATGAGGGTGTATAAAAAAGTTAAAAACTAAAATCAAGCTTGCTGTTCAATTATAGAAAAATCCCTTACATTGTTTCATGGGCATGAACATCGTAGCAAATGACAAAAAAAGAAGGAAAACGTTGGTAGGCAAAGAGGCAAGCAAGCATATGCTTAAATGTATGGAGAAAATTATTAGCATGGGGGTATTTAAGAATATACCTATGAATGGAAGATGAAAAGTCTGTCTGGTTGATTTAGCAAATGATCTTTGAACCTTTGGTACACAAAAAAAAACATTGTTGGTGATGATAATGGTTGGTTGGCCCTTAATATTTCCTTGAAGATTACCACAAGTTCTCCCCCTCCCTTCTCCAACAACATAAAGCCAAAATAGGCAAGAAAAACCCAAAACCTTTTTTAAAACCCTGTGGGCTCATCGTTCCAACGGTTTTTTTCCAAAATATCCCAATAATTTCGAAAGAATCATGATTTTTGTGAGAATTTCTGACACGAAATTCCACTGCAGTAACTGATTATTTTATCATACTTATTTCTCACAATAAGTTGTTTACAAAACCCTTTAGCAAACATTAAAATAAATTCTACTACATTTATCACATAATAGCATAGAGAAAAATAACAGTGATAAACAAGCACAAGAATCAATCACATCAACAAAGTTATTTTTGGACAATTGTCCCCAGAAAAACCCGATGCGGGAAAACCGATGCAGTAGATGAGGGTTTATTTATTATTCTTCAGCAACACTATCTTTACAAGGAATAATTTTGCAATACATAGAGAAATCTTCAATAAAACACCTGAGATAATTTTCTTCCTCAGCTAGGAGAAATTTTGACACCACAGAGACCCTTTATCCTTCATTGTGTCACCCCTACATCATCTGCGTGAGGACTGCGTCATCCCTGAGTCTTTTGCGTGAGGACTACGTCATCCCTGCGTCATCTGCTTGAGGACCGCGTAAGATCTCGTCCCTGCCTGTGCTGTTTCTTAGAGTTCTCCCTCTAAGTTGTCTCTTTGAGGCACTCTGTCACCTCCTCAGTCTCTGATTGATGCTGAAACCCTCCTCTTCCTTCACTTTGCAACTCTCCATCTGAAATCGTTCTCCTTCTCCTTGAGAATCAATTTCCCTTTGGTTATTGAGTATTTGCCCGATGTATCTCCAAATGACTCTCAAGTCTTCTCTTATACTTTTCCTGTGATGAATCAACGACCGAGATTAAGTCTCTAATCAATGACTAAGATTAAAACAGACTTGATCCTCGTCTCTAAGAAGCTTCTGACCCATATCTTTATTAATACCCATTAATATTTTTATTTTCCTGAGTTTAGACTTAGGAACGCATTAAAAATATTAATTATTTTAATAACTCCTCATTCGGGTGGAATTTCTCCAAACGATTTCTGGGTCTTGGAGATCTCATGTGTTCTAGCCCATCCACAAAATTTTGGAGCTAGAGCACATTTGATGCTACCCAAAATCAACACTACCTTTTAGTGAGGAATGTGCTCTGGCAATACTTCCCAATAGAAGCATCACACTAATCCATGACATCGGTCCTCTGCGCCGTTGATGCTCGACCTACTGTCCCTCACCTACTGTGTTGGTGCAACCTGTACTACTGCTAATGACATTGCAACTGTCACTGCTACATTTGTACTGCAGCTCCCTCTGAATGTGCTGCATCATGCTGCCCATAGCAGTGAAGAAAAAGATGAGATTTTAATATTTTTGACCATTAAGACTAAGTTGCACTGAAATGGATATGACAAATTTTCAAAAAAATTGGATAAGATATGACAAGGAAATGACACACACACACACACACACACACACACACACACACACACATATATTTAAGAATTTCATATTACCATTCATCTTTTAGGATCTAGATTCTATATCTAAAAATAGTTAATCAATTATCATCATCATCAATTCAACATATGCCATAAACAAATAATCATCATCAATTCAGCATAAACATTGTCATTGTTCAAAAGTTTAAAGTTACCACTTCAGCATAAACATTGTTGTTGTTCAAAAGTTTAAAACACCATCATAAATTACATTTACATATCATCATATATGTTTTCATCCACGCCATTAAGAACTACATCCTCTCCAGAAGTGGGAACATTGCTGCCATGTCCACTTGAAGATCCACCTATTGGTGCCTCCTCATCAAACAAAGTCATATGAGACCTAGCATTCAACGTCATATCTAAGTTAGGCAACTCTGGTTCCACATCCCATAGTTTAGTGGGACCAAATTTGTATTCGTCACTCTTGTGTGACAGAAGGCGAAGGTTCGAATGAACATACACTAGTTCCTTAGCCTTTTTGGAGACCAATCTATTTTGCTTCATCGAATGGATGAAGTCATATGTACTCTAGTTCTTTTTTGGTGAAGAGGAACTAACAACCCGTGACAAGATCCTGATTTCCAATTTTTGGATATGTGGAATTTCCCCACCATAGTAGTTCCACCAATCAATTAGACTTAATCTCGTTTTGTCCCGTATACAATCAATATTAGCACCCCAATTCTTAGATCCCATAAAATGAACAAACTCTGAATGAATTCGAATCCCAATTTCAAGATCTACAAAAAGCTTTCTAACAACTTTTTTAAATCCTTGTGAGATTTCTGGGTCTTTGTTTGGTACGGTTATTTCTGGATCACTTAGCAGCGTTGTATTATAATATTTTGGATTCATTGCATAGGCCAAAAGGTGCAATGGGGTGGTCATCTTGTTCCACCTTTTGGTTAATCTATCTTTCACTTCTCTATGAAAGAATTCATCTGGGTCCTCCTTGGCATTATAACCACCCTTACCTTCTTTATCATGGAATCAATGCCCTCATACACTTCTCCCAAATTAGGTATATCTGTGTGAAACAGGTGGAGTAAATACACAATTGGCTTAATAAATGCCAAGAGGTAGTCCACCCTGTCCAACCATTCATCATTAACAACCAATCTTTTCACTGCTTGTGCTCTTTCAGATTGGGATTGCCTCCATTGATTCCAAAGAGAACTGCATACCATTGATTGTAATGTTTTTTTCACTTACATAAGCCTCGTTAAGACTATGACGTGAGAAGTAAAAACAACTTGCAAGTGCCAATGTTTCAATAAATTAAAAAATTAAAATAATAATTGATTGAATAACTATTATGATTCACGAATCATGACATTTGAGAATCCAATTTACATATTTGAATTTAATTTTAGAGTCATAGAAATTAGAATTTATGAAATAAAATTTAAAGGTTAGGTACCTTAAGGAGCTCCAACTTCGCAAATTCCTTGTAAATGCCTTGGGACATGTGATGGTCTGTGATGAAGGCTTGAATTTGTTTTGCCTCTTCAAAAATAATTCGAATACATTCAATTTTCTTCCCCATCTTGCTCAACATGAGGTTCAATGACTGTACACCACAAGGGATCCAGAAGATGTGCTGATGTTTGCCTTCAGTAATTAGGCCTGCTGCTCTATAGCCCGTTGCATTGTCAGTTATTACCTGGACAACATTTTCTAGCCCCACCAATTCAATTGCTTCAATTAAGATGTTAACAAAGAATTGGGAATCTTTTAGCTGCCTTTCACAATCCACTGCCTTCAAAAACATTGCTCCCTTTGGGCTTTGAGCAATCACATTAATCGAAGGCCTATTCCTTTGATCTTTCCATCCATCGGAAATAATGGACACCCCTGAAATGCGCTATGAATTACGAAGCCTCCAAATCTAACTTCTTAGCATTCAACATTGTAGTGCGACCTTCTCATATCCAGGGCTCTTGTACCCTTTTAGCATTTCATTCACTGCTTTGATCATCTTTCTCCAGTAAGAAGATCACACAAGGTTAAAGGGAATACCATTTGCATAAATGTATTGACCTATAGCTGCATCTACTTTTTCTTGAGCATCAATATTAAAACTCTTTTCATGCAGTCCCAAATTAGATCACTTTGAGCTAGGGTTGCCAATTCCATAAGAGGGAAGTGGAGACTTTGATGCAAAAGTTCCCAACCTTCTTGGTTGTTTGAATTGAGAGAGAAGATTTGCCTCATTTGTGGTAAGATTTGACAGCTTAGGGATGAATTTTTCTTAGAAGTAATCATATCTTTTAGTTTTGTTAGAACCGCCTATAATAAAATTTCATTTTTAACAATCTAATATGACTTTCCAAAAATAGTAAGTCACATTTCAATTTGGAAGTGACTTTCCAAAATTAGAAAGTCATGTCTAAATGATCAAGGATTATCTCGACATATGGAATCCACTTTAAAATCAAATCAATCATGATTATACAAGTCAAGAAATAATATTTTTATCCTTACTAGTATTGTTATTATTATGATACTATTATTTATAAAATAGTCTAAAGTCATTCACTTTTATTGGATTAATAAAACAAATTCTTTCATGGAATAAGTAAATTAAATTGAGAATCTCTTGGAAAATCGAACCTCTCTCGTAGAATAAAATAGTAACTCCACACTTAAGAGAATGTTATTCTCCCTCTCTAATTCAATGCATGATAAAAGTGTAACTCTTCCTCATTAAATGCACTTGTAACTCCCTCATTCAATTCAATTTTTAACTCTCACCAAATATTCTTTTCTGTTTAAGTGTAACTCTCTCTCTCTCTCCCTAATTAAAATTGTAACTCCTCAAGACAAATGTATCTCTCTCTCTATTCTTGGGATGACTTACACTTCTCCTCAAGTAAGTGTGATTAGGCATTGTGAATTTACTCATTCTCATTCTCACTCTCTCTTTGTGTGCTCTGTTGAACAAATGAAGAAATCTAATAGAAGAAAAATCATTTGGGTTTTCCCTTTCTGAGTTTTTCCATGGTCATTGGACCTAACTCTCCGTGTCTTATATTTGTTCTTGGCTGTCTTCATATTATCTTTAAGTTTATGTTCTATCTATAATTGCTGATCTAAAAAGTTTTGAAGAAGAAATCTGCATTCCAAGTAATTGGAACAACATAGAAAATTCAGTTTTCTACAAGGTACATTTAGTTTTTTGCATAGAACTTTCAAGTTTCTGCAAATAATTTTTAAATTTCTGCATAGAACTTTCAGATTATAAGATGGTATCAGAACCTTGGTGAAGACAAGTCCAAAGAGACTAGAGATCACTTGAAGAGACTGCACTCGCTGCCTAAGTTTTTTGGTCAAGATGATTTCGTCCTACTTGAAGGTAGAGGTAGAGGAGCTGAATGATGCTTCAAACTTTGGTCCATGGAAAACAAGGCTAGATATCATTCTTGAAGAACATGAAGTTTTGGAGTATGTTGAAGGCACAATAGCTAATCCACTAGAGAATTCAAATGCTCCTGTCAAATCCAAACATAAAAAGGGTGAAATCAAAGCTAAGAAATTTATCTTTGATTCTCTTAGTAATCATCTCATTATTTATGTTTCTGGTTTGAAAAAAGCTAAAGAAATGTATGGCAAATTAATTAATATGTTTGCAATTAGTAATTTGAACTAGATTATTGCCTTGAAGAATCAACTAAAAGACATTGAGATGAATAGAGGAGAGATGGTTCAAGCATACTTCCTGAGAATGACTAAAATCATTAATCAACTGTCAACAGTTGGTGAAGTTGTACCCGACAAAGAAATGGGGTTGATTAAGCTTGGAGGCCTTTCTCCAGTTTGTGAGACTTTTATTACCACCATTAGCAACATCAACACTATTCCCACATTTGATGAGCTCATGGGAAAGTGTATCCAAGAGGAGGTCAGAATGATTTCCAGAGGGAGAATTTCACATCATGAAGAAGAACCTACTGCCTTTACATCCTATGACAAGAGAGAAAGATAATAAAAAGAAATCTGCTTTCAAATCAAATAATGAGAATGTAGGCATGTCAAAAGTTAGATGCTTTAACTGTCAAAAATATGCTCACTTTGCTCGTGACTATAAAGAAAGAAGAAGAGCACCTAGGTTCAAAACCAAATCTGATTATAGAAAGACTCTTTTGAAAATCAAAGAAAAAAATCCTAAAAAAACAAGAAATCCAAGATATAGAAATAATGCAGCAAAAACTCAATCAGAATATATTCTTGTTTCTGCTCTTTCCAGTTCTTTTTCTGCAGGTTCATTTGACAGTTGGTTAGTTGATAGTGGTGCTTCCAAACATTTTACTAGTTATAAAGAAACACTCTCTAAATGTTATCCTTAGAGATAATTCTACTCACCAAGTTAAAGGTTACGGTTCATTTTCATTTCAGTTAATTGATGGCAAATCTATTTTCTGCAAGAAGTTTTGTATGTACTTGGTTTGAAAAAAAATCTTGTATCCATATTTGCCCTAGAAGTTAAATGAATGAAAGTTGTTTTTATTAATGGAAAAGTTCTAATTTGGCCTTTGAACTCAAGTATGAGAGAAGCCTTCACTCTTGGACCAAGATGTGAAAGGCTTTACAAAGTCAATGGTAGATCTATTCATGCACTGGTTCATGATACTGATTTTCAGTGTGAGCTATTGCATATAAGATTTGCTCACCTACACTACAAAGCCTTACCTCATATAAGGAAGATGGTTTCTGGAATGCCTATGATCATAATGGATCATGAAGGAGTTGGCCCAGGATGTGCAAGTGGAAAGCATATAAAGGGACCATTCCCTTCAAGCAGAACAAAAACTAGTCAAGTACTTTAGCTCATACATTCTTATTTATGTGGACCTATGCCTGCTACTTCTCTTGGTGGCTATTTGTATTTCATGATATTTGTTGATGATTTTTCTCGCAAGACATGGATATTCTTCTTGAAAAAGAAAGGTGAAGCATTTGACATGTTCAGAGATTTCAAGGCTCTGATTGAAAATAAATCTGGAAAGCTGATCAAAGCTCTAATAATGGGGGAGAGTTCAACTCCAATGATTTTAATGATTTTTGTAAAGATGCTAGAATAAAGAAAGAAACCACTGTGCCATGCAACCCACAACAAAATGGCGTGGCTGAGAGGAAGAATAGAACTATTGTGGAAGTGGCCAGAGCCATGTTGCATGACCAAAAGCTACCAAAGTTTCTGTGGGGAGAAGCTGCAAATACTGTTGTTTATGTGCAAAATAGAACTCCTCACCAGGGCTTCAACAATAAGACTCTTGAAGAAGTCTTCACTGGTAAAAGGCCCAGCGTGAGTCATTTGAGAATCTTTGGTTGTTTTGTATACTTCCATGTGCCAAAAGAGAAAAGGAACAAGCTTGAAGCTCCAGGTAAGAAATGTACGTTTGTTGGTTATTGTGATAATTCAAAATCTTATAGAATTTATGTACCTGGTCAAAGAACTATAGAGTTTAGCAGAGACGTAACATTTGATGAAGATGCAACTTTGAGAAAAGCAAGAGACTCTCCTCTTGCCATTGCTGAAAGACACACTGTTAATGAAAAAGACACTGCACCTAAGTCTGAATCGGAACCTGAGAATGGACTTGCTGATAATCCAATGGGTTCCATGAATCCACTAGATCCTCCACCCCATGATCCTTCTACTAGAAAGAGACCACTATGACTGCGAGATACCTTGCAAGATGCTGAACAACATGCTGCCCCAAGAGGAACGTTTAGTGAAGGTAAGAAGCAAAGTCGGTTTCAAGGGTATGTTGTTGCCATGAACATCATTCAGGTAGAACCATGCACATTTGAAGAATCTGCAAAAAAACAAGTCTGGAAAGATGCCATAACTGAAGAATATGAGTCCATCATCCAGAATGATGCATGGGAAGTGTTTCTTAGACCTCAAGGTAAACCTGTTGTCATTTCCAAATGGTTGTTTAAGATTAAACATGGGGCATATGGTACTATTGAAAAATATAAGGCTAGATTTGTAGCTAGAGGCTTCTCTTAGAAAGAGGGAATAAATTATGATGAGGTTTTTGTACCTGTAGCTCGATATACTACTATTCGATCTGTTGTTGCCTTAGCTGCAAGCCAAGGATGGACTTTTCACCAAATGGATGTGAAAACTGCTTTCTTGCATGGATTCCTCAAGGAAGAGGTATTTGTGGAACAACCACAAGGATTTGAAGAGCGTGCCAGGGAAACTCATGTATGCAGACTGAAGAAAGCCTTATATGTGTTGAAGCAAGCTCCAAGAGCTTGGTATACTCGTATTGATAGCTACCTGATAGCAGTTTAAACCCAAACCTTTACTTGAAAATAGTCCAAGGTATAGCTTTGATTTTGGTATTATATGTTGATGATTTATTCTTGATAGGAGGAGAACCTCTTATCCTCCAGTGTAAGAGGGAGTTAGCTTCTGAATTTGAAATGAAAGACCTTGGTTTGGTGCATTATTTTCTGGGTTTAGATGTTTGGCAAAGACTAGGTGAAATTTATCTTTCTCAAGAAAAATATGTTGTTAAGCTTCTTGAAAGATTTGCTATGGTAGAATGTAAGTCCATGCATACTCCTATACAAATGAAATTTAAGAAATTATGTGGCAAAGTTGTAGGACCTAGTCTAGCAAATCCCACAGAGTATAGACAACTCAATAGTGCTTTGGTGTTTTTGGTAAACACTAGGTTTGACATATGCTTTGTTGTAAACACTTTAAGTCAAGATATGATTGATCCCTTTCATGCCCATTAGATTGTTGCAAAACATGTACTCAGATATTGAAATATACTGCTAAAAATGTAAGACTTCATGGATATATTGATGTTGATTGGGCAGGTAACTCTGTTGATAGAAAAAACACTTCTGGGTGCTGCTTTAGCTTGGGATCTGCCATGATCTCTTGGATGAGTAGAAAGCAGAAGTCTGTTGCACTGAGTACGACTGAAGCTGAGTGCATTGCTGCTAGCATGACTAGATGTGAGGCAGTTTTGTTGAGAAAGCTTTTTGGGGAACTATTTTAGCAAGTTCCAGACACAACAGTTATATATTGTGACAATAAGAGTGGGATTCATCTTGCAGAAAATCTTGTGATTCATGACAAGTCCAATCATGTTGAGATCAAGTATCGCTATATCTGGGATATGGTGTAGAGATGAGCAGTGAGGCTCCATCACATCTCCACTGATGATCAGATAGCTGGCATTATTACCAAGCCTTTATCGAAAGGAAAGTTCTTGGTTTTTAGAGCGTAGCTTGGACTTATGTACGTGACCCTTTCGGGAAGTGGTCACTGTTGATTGAGAACATTGAGCTGCCTTTCCCATGTTAGAGCTCACATGATTAGGGAATGGTGCCGAAAAGCTCCTAAGGATGAGGGACCTCTTGTGTAGTGTGTGCCACAAGAGTAGGCCTCAATATGCGTCCGACCCATAGTTTGGGATGTGGGAAGAGGCACCTATCTGGCCAATAGGTATAGTGAGACTTGTCTAGGATGCAGGTGTTCCACCACTTGACACTTTGTTGTGTTTGATTTTTGTATGTGTGACTTGTTTGAGTCTTGTCTATGTGACATGTGATGATCTCTTCCTTTCAAAATTTGTGTCAAGTGGATGATTCTTCTTTAGATTGCGACTTCATTGTTACAGATATTATAGAGCAGAGTTGAACTGAGATGAATGAAAGAGATCAGAGGAAGCATAGATCTTTGATGTAGAAAGAAATTCCTCTCTAGCTCAGAGGGAATGTTAAAATTTGACAACTCAAGGATGAATTTATCCTAGAAGAAATCATATCTTTCAGTTTTGTTTTAACCGCCTATAATAAAATTTCATTTCTAACAATTCTAATATGACTTTCCAAAAATAGTAAGTCACATCTCAATTTGGAAGTAACTTTCCATAAATAGAAAGTCATGTCTAAATGATCAAGGATGATCTCAGGATATGGAATCCATTTTAAAATCAAATCAATCATGATTATCCAAGTCAAGAATTAATATTTTTATCCTTACTATTATTATTTTATTATGATACTATTATTTATAAAATAGTCTAAAGTCATTGACCTTTATTGGATAAGAAAACAAATTCTCTCATAGAATAAATAAATTAAATTGAGAGAATGTAATTCTCCCTCTCTAATTCAATGTATGGCAAAAGTGTAACTGCTCATTAAAGGCACTTGTAACTCCCTCATTCAATTCAATTTGTAACTCTCACCAAATATTCTCTCATTTTTAAGTGTAACTCTCTCTCTCTCCTTAATTCAAATTGTAACTCCTCAAGACAAGTGTATCTCTCTCTCTATTTTTGGGATGAGTTACACTTCTCCTCAAGTAACTCCTCCCTCATGGAATTCGATTCTCCTATTATTGGCTCAAGGCATGAATTCATTTTGTAACTCCTCTCTTTTATCATCTATTTAAGCAAGAGAAAATGAGAGTTGAGAGAAGCATGTTCATTGTGAAGAATGAGAGCTAGTGTTGAGTGTGTGCAAGAAAAGTGTGAGAGCAAGTGAAGAGTAAGAGCAAGGGAAGAGCTAGAGCAAGTGTGAAGGACAAGATCTGATCAAGAGAAGTGTGAGAGCAAGTGAAGAGTAAGAGCAAGGGAAGAGCTAGAGAAAGTGTGAAGGACAAGATCTAATCAAGAGAAGGAGATCTTCAAGCAAAGAACAAGAGCAATTCAGCTGCAAGTTGATTATGCATTGGTGACTTTATCCATTCTCATTCTCTCTCTCTCTCTGTACTTTGCTGAACAATTGAAGAAATCTAATAGAAGAAGAACCATTTGGGTTTTACATTTGTGGGTTTTGCTGTGGTCATTGGACTTAACTCTTTGTGTCTTATATTTGTGCTTGACTGTCTTCATATGATCTTTAAGTTTATGTTCTAGCTACAATTGCTGATTTGAAAAGTTTTGAAGAAGAAATCTGCATTTTAAGTAATTGCAACAACATAGCAAATTTAGTTTTCTGAAAGTAAATTCAGTTTTCTGCAAAGTACATTCAGGTTTCTGCAAAGTACATTTGACTTTCTACGAAGTACATTAAGTTCCATTCAAATTTCTGCAAAGAACATTTAGTTTTATGCATAGAACTTTCAAGTTTCTGCAAAGAATTTTTAAATTTTTTCATAGAACTTTCAGATTTTAACAATTTGCTTTGACATCTTCCTCGTCTTGTTCTCTATGATATTTTGCAAGTTGTTCCTTGCTTAAACCTTTTCTATTTGTCCCGTTCGATTTAGGTGGGCCAATGCATGCCATTGCCTTTTAACCTAAGTAAATGTGCTTTAACATGGGTGTATGATCCTTTAAACTCCTTTTTACACTAATTGCAAACCCATGCTAATGACCCCCGTCCTTGGATCTTCTCAACAACAGTTACATATTTCCAAAGTGGTGACTTTGGATCAACTTTAGGGGTAGATTCAATTTCATGTTCCTCTGCCTCACGAATGGCTGAACTTGAAGATTCCCCGATGATGATGTAAATGAATTATGAAACTACAAAATAAAATTAGAAAAATTCTTCAGAATAGAAGATGGCAAGTAGTGTCCATTCCAAATATTACTAATTAGTCTATTGTGCACAAAAATTTGATGGCAAAAAGAGTGGGATCATATGAACCACCACTATTTAACATTTCTGTGAAGCAGTTTAAGCTAGGGAGGTTGAGGTAGTGAATGGCTCATGTCTCTATGAAATTTACCGCTTGAAGAGGCTATCGAGGCTCTTTGCACCTTGCTAAGAATAGGTCCAAACGTTGCAACTTGTGTTGAAATTATTTGTTTTTTCCCTAGCTCAACACCACACCATTCCTGCTGATACACATGTATGGTAGGTGAAATGTTTTGTTATGTTAAGATTCACAATCTGTGAAGAAAACTATTGAAATCTATCCTTGCTTACTTGGTACAATGGCTCGGGGTGCAACTGATTGCCAATTCTGTCACAGAAACCTAGGCATTAAGGTATGCTTTCAGGCTATGCATAAGTTCACAATGCACATTATTTGTTTTTTTGTTTATTGAATCTTACAAATTCATGTTTAGTTTAATAAGTCTCTTTTACTTGTGAACGCTGAAGGAATGGTTTTTTCCTCAAGGATACAATTTTTTAATTTTGAAATTAGAAATGATTATTTAGTATTTAGAGGTCTCCTTCATGCTTCTATGTAGGGTTTGAAAGCTTGAATAGATTTCTCAAGTACTAATTGAGGTATTTTCCTAGCTAATAGTGGGAAATGAGGAAGCGAAGTGGTAACTTACCTTAGTTAAATTCTCCTCCGGCACTGCCTTATTTCCCTCTGTCGCTGTCACTTGTGGTTATTTGAATTTCAATTTTCCCTTTTGCCCCAAGTTTCCAACCCGGCTAGCGTCTTGGTGGCTCCAAGACTTCGGATTATCAAGTTATCTCCCTCGGTGATCTGAAAATTGCGGAAGAAGATCGTCCTCTAACACTTTGCAAGTTTGAAATGGGTTTTTAAGACAACACGTTAAGTTGGTGTTCCTTCAAGCATGAATTAATTCACATGTGCAAGTTAACCATAAAGAACACAACACAAATAATCATGCAGACATCAAGAAGAACGACACCAAGTTTGATGACGTAGTTCACCCCTCTTGGGCTACGTCTTCGGGCCCTGCTCAAAATGCTAGGCTGCTCATATTTCAGTATTTTAAAATGAGGTACATCAATTTGCTGTTTATAATTGTGACTATTTCCCCTGCAAGGAAATGTTCTCCTACAGAGAACTCTCATAATATCACTTGACAATCTGCAATCAATGTGTCATCTATAACAAAACAAAGAGTCTCTTGCAAGGACTCTAAACCTCAACTGAAATTGAGCAATCATGCATCAACAATACATCATTCGTTACCTGTCTCAACTTGACTTGGAGAGACAACAATTCATGTACTGACTTTTGAAGAATTAGTTGCTGCAACTGTTGAACAGGCTTTGCCGATGAGTTCGGAGCGCACCAAAACCCCTGTTTCGGCTCTTCAAGCGCCCAATTTGGCTTCCGTATGACTCCGGAATGCCAAAAACTAATTGTACTCCAGAATGGCTCTCAACACCACCTCTGAGCTTCACTTGCCTCTGCCTCTGAATTGCTTGTTCTCTCTTTGGTGCATTGACAACCTTTTATAAGGTTTTGGAACTCTAATTTTAGAGTTTGGTTGTAACAACATAGCAAATATTAGTAATATGTTATAACAACATTGCAATTTGAGCTATTTGAATTAAATCGAATTAGCAACGATATCATATGGTTATACTTTAGCAATTTTATAACATATATGTTATCAACATATTTACCCAACGGTATGTGCATTAACCAAAGTCTTATCATAGACTTTGTATCGTGGCACATGTAATTATAGCATGGCTTGACATTGGACCGACGACATCCAAGGTTTTAATGCATACCATAGTTGTGGCATATCATTGGACCGGTGGCTACCTAACCCCGCACCATCCGTGGTTAACTTTGGAGTATGGTTATAATGACATATCACATATAATATATGGTTGGTGTATTAATCTGGCAGAGGTGTGACAGATCCTCATGGCACTTCGACATTCGAGATGGCACAACCATATACTGTATAACAAAACCTTATGGTGACAAGACCTCATGGCACATATTACAACTGGCACGTTCAAATAACCAAGTTTAAATCATATGCTCCGATGGTGACTATGTTGACCCGTGGCACATTTGTAACCGCATATGGAATCCCTTCGGTGGTGATGTTGACTGTGCACCGGTGGCAGGACACCTCATATATGTTTACTGTGCTAACATTTAGAGCGATAATATGTCGACCCACAGCACATCTTCGCGTTGATTGGAGACATCGTTGCCAAGTTTGGTGGAGACTCCGTTGGAATGTCGATAGGTTTGGCGGGGCTGCCAAGTGTGGTGGCCTCCGCCAACTTCTTACCACTTATGGCATAACAACACTTTAAATAATGCCTCGCAACCATTGTGAATAAAATGAAAAGCCGTGGTCCAACGATTTGGATTTGAGTTGTTTGATGCTAGGTCACGAGTTCAAATCTCCTGGAGGTCCTGCAGGCTCATAACAAATTTTATTATGCCACGAGGAGGCCACATGGCAGCCAATCATTGTCCCACGTGGCACTCCATTATTGGTCAAATTAAAAATCAACCAACCAATCATAAACACCAGAATTCGACAAACCAGAAGGAGCCACTTGGCGGAATCTGGGCACGCCATGTGTAAACTGGAACCATGAGCTTTGACCAGTAGAACCATGAGTTGATTGCTGACCTTTTGACTTTGACTGTCACCTGCATTGACTTTGACGTACGTTGACTTTGACTTTTTACCTATTGGAGGAAAACTTCAAAATGCATTTTCTTCCTCATACGGAGGCCATTTTCAAAATCGGATATACCCACCAGAATCAACGCGACGAGCTCTTTGACTTGATGCTGATTTCGCAAGCATCTGAGATGGTAAAATTCTGAGCATGTCAAGATTTGTTGCTATCTACGACCATCTTGGTGTTCAATCATTACATAGCAAACTACGAGTAGACTCAACAAGATCCATCCTCGATCACGACGACTCCAAGCTTATCTCTTGGCGGCTCCAAGCTTATATCCCTTCGTCTTGGCAGCTCCAAGGCTCAAGCTTCTCTCCCTCTAGCTCGGCGGCACCAAGGCTCAAGCTTCTTTCCCTTCGGCTCGGCGGCTCCAAGACTTAGACTTGAGTGCTTGGTCGACAGTCACAGGTGAGTCCAAAATTCCAAATCGAGCTCTGTCGTCTGGCAAATTTTAATATGGCAATGGGCATATGCAAATGGGATTATTGGGTAGGCCCTAGTTCAAATGACAAAGTCACAAAACAATGAAATGGGAGGGTCGAATGTCGGGCAAATCACAAAAAGTATGGCTCGTTCCCTGCAGTAGATGTTTTTCAGAGTGGATTCATTTTTGGAAATCCAGAAACGGATCCAAAAAATTTGAAACTTAAAAAAATGTTTCAAAACTGGATCCGTTGTTTTCGATTTGGCGGGAAAGCTCAAATACGTTTTTTGGCCATTTCCAGGCGGATCGTATGAGTTTCATTTCCATTTCCATTTCCAGATCGGAAACGGGGAATGACGTTTCTGGCAGTCAACCTAGCTGTTTCTGGTAACTTAACATTAAGATGGTTCGCCAATGCCTTCTATCTTCTTGGGAGATGGAGTCTTAGGAAATTTTACCATGGAAATATCAAACTCTTGAAGGGAGTGAGGGAGAAAACCATATGGACCTCCAAAGTCTTTTTGTTCATGAGCAATATGACAATACAAAATAGTAGTAGCCACATTTCCCCAAGCTCAAGTCTTTCCAACACTACCAAGCAATGAGCAAGGGGCTTTATTTATACAAAAAGTGGGAGCAAATCCCATTGAGCAACCATGCAACAAGTGTCTAAGGCAGAACTGTGAGCTGATACAAGTGGCTACATTACCACCCAAGACTGGCTGCATACTGCTGTAGGTGGCATCAAGAGGAACAACTCAGGACAAGTATACTAGCAGCTGCCAAATCGAATCCACGAACTGTTCCATGTGTGGGGTAAACGTATGGAGAATCTCAACTTTTAACTCGTCCTCCAAATCAGCTGTCACACAGATGTCAATATAGGCTACTAAAACTGTGCTGTGTGTGCTTCAAAGTGGCCTGTGTATTGATTGTCAAAGGAGCTGCGTGGGAAAGGTGAGGACAGGTGGAGAGATGAGGGAGTAAAGGGGGAGTTAACTCCCTCTTTCCTGCCACCTTAACCCAGCAAGTAGACAGCTAACTGGAGCTGCCATAGTTAACTGAACTTGGCCCCTCTATTTTAGTGAACTCGACCCTCTTTTGATGGGATTTGGCCGCCTTTACTCGCTGTAGGAGGCAACAATTTGTCTTTGGCTTAGGTGGCCTGCAAATCAAATCTTAATTCAGCCTTCGAATGGCCAAGTCACTTTGTTGACTGCTGGTACATTTACTTGACTTGGAACATGTTTCTTATTTGTACCCAATTTATATATTTTCCAATTTTCCTTGTATTTTTTCCACTTTCATGAGTAAAAGTGGATTTTCATGACGAAATAATTATTTTTTGGACTCCAAAGTGGGTACTATGATAATGTTGGTGCTCTGAGTATGAATTTTGAGTACCGACATGCCACCAGCATTTCCTAACACCACTTTTTTACTTATTACACAAAATTAATTAAAAATCCCGTTCTGTAGGAAATTAATTAAAAATGCCTAGCATGGTAATCTACATTGACCCCAGACTTAGAAACACACTCAAGGCCTAGTCACTAAAACACACTCCAACTTTGGAGGTTAGGAGTGAAAAAACTCGATTAGTTATTCATTGTTAAAAAATTAGAATAACTAATTAAGTGAAAAAAACACTCTAGAGTGGACTCCTTTGTAATCAAGTCCCAAGTTGTCTCTAGTCGGTTACATAAGTTCATCATGCTGGTGTCATTTATTACAATTCCCCTGTAGGGGTATGGAATTTGAGAGAGAAGATAGAGAGAGAAAAAGGGAAAAATGCCCTGCGGTACTTATGACCTTCAAAATTTTTCCAGGTGTCTTTTCCATTGGGAAATTTGGTCTTTGTTTCTTGCCATGTGCATATGAGCAGGTAACAAGGTCTACCGTCTACCTCTTCTAATTTATGACTAAATGCCCCTATGCAACTTTGATTTTTTAGTGGACAAAAATAAAAATGGGTTACAAGCCAACCCATTAACCTAACAATAAGATATGCCATAATAAGCTCACATGTGTGAGTTGTATGCGTAAAAGAGTGATGATGTCATGCCCTTTAAGGGTTCCAAATGCTCCATCAAAGTAAAGACAAGGCTAAAATTGTTTCCAAGCATCATGATCATCCTCCATTTGAGGAAAATCCTCAAATCAAGCGTCAAAGCAGCTACAAGGGTCAAAAATCCAACTGTTGGTGCTATATGTCATCTCCATGGGTGCCAAGTAAGCAACGTGGTGCCTTTTCTCTCTAGTGTTAGGGCTCCATCAGGTGCAACAAGCCCTCCTCAATCATCTTGGGGGATGACTATCGTCATTTGGGGCATGGATCATGGCATGCCCATCAAGTAGTGTCAAGCCCAGGCTAGGGGCATGTTGGGTCCATTGGTAGGTACATCATCAAGAATCCTCCATGGTAAACAAGAGAAGCTCAATGTTCTGGCTCCTGTGGGTGCTCTGGGATGTATATCAACTGCTCAAGTCATCAAAAAGCCCAATGCATTGCAAAAAGTGGGCAACGCTGCATCTGCTAAGTCATCATGCTCTCTGAAACGTACGACTTGGGCATCATGTGGAGTAGGGTGCCCTCAAGGCCTCTGCAACTTTGGATCACTTGGCAAAACCAACTCAAACTCAAGTGAAAGCAACTATTCATTGGATACTAAGATCATAAATGCATCTAAGTGGACCATATTTTTTTTTCTTTTTTGTTGTGACTAGAGGAATCGAAAATTGGGTTGGTTTCATGGTCGTGTGACACGGGGTCAATTTCGACTACTACCACTATATCCCCTAGGATCCTATCTTTGCCCCTTTTGCAGACACAGGTAAGTCGGGGGGATTTGAATCTTGAATCTCTTGGTACATAACACTTCATTTCCATGACGCTTGCCATTTGAGGGCCCCTCGGGGGCTAAGTGGACCATACTTAAGTGTCAAGGGCATATTAATATTTCAAACGGGATCATTGTCAAATATTTAACTAGACCAAATCTTGTGAAGGTGTTCCCTACCTTTGTAAGAGTGGCTAAGTAGTCAATCCTATTAGGTGCTCCCAACCCTCAAGGGGTGGTGGCATTGAAATGGTCAACCCTTCAATCCATAGGTGTTAGTGCCAGTAAGTGGCAAATGGAGGGGAAGGACTTCATGGCCAAGTGCCATGGTTAGGGGACCGATTAATGGGTGTAATGGATGGAGCAATTGTGGAGGCACAGGTTACCCTTTTCGGCCTACTTTTTCCACCCCTCTCGTGCACCTTTTACTTCTTTTTGATAATTCTTCTTATTTGGTGCATAGCTCAAGGATCAAAGCTTCCTCTTTATGATATAGCATTTGGTGTACACTTTAAGATGAGACAATTTATCACTCATTAAGGTTGGGACATGCAAAGGTTCCTTTTGATGGATGGAGCATCAAAGTTTTCAGGATCCGGGTAATGGCTAATGAGGAGGGTAGAGCTCATGCTAAGATTTTTGCGATATACTAACTTATGTCTCGGCCATCTTTTGCATTTTAACTTTTCTTTTTCTTTCATTGTGGCTATCTTATGCTTTTTCATTGTTTTAGTTGCATCAACCGCCAAGGCAATGTTTTTCGACCCTACTCAAGGATGTGGATAAGAGAGTGCCAAATCCCAATGAACCAATAACAGTTAACCCAAAGAATGAGAGTGCCAAAAATTCCAAACGAAGAAACTGAAAGGCCTATTTCTATAATTATTGCTCATAATGGAGCTTGGATTTAGAAATATTTGCAAATCTGTGAATTTTCTATAGTTCTTTCTTATTATTTTGCTTCAAAAGGGCACCTGTTCTGTGGGTTTCCACACTTCGGTCTGGTGAAATAATGTAATGTAGAGAATTTCGCAAATCTCTCAGCCTAACAAGTATTTATGAATTTAAATCCACTTATCGTGGTCATGGAATTGGAACCCAAGTTATTGATAATCAGATAACATAAGGTATATATTTCACATGGAAGAAAAAGTGGGGTTTATATCCAAAAGATAGTTGCATTGCTCTCCTATTTCACTTATACATGGTAATGCATATACTTAAATGCATAGAGGCAAAATGGGCCAAAGTTACATACTGACACATTTTACTGGTGTCTTAAGTTCTTAAAAATTGTAAAAATTCAGGGAAATTCCTGGCTGTCAGATCTTTTCCCCATTGTAAGGTATCTGTTCTGTGGAATGCAGGATTGTGGCAAACATGTTTAAGTCTATCACTTTTATAAAACTAGTTAAATGTTTTGGATCTTATTAAGTTTCAAGGTTACAAGGATAGATACTGACATTATTATAAATATATGTAAGACTTTATAATGAACCATTCATTTAACTTAATAATAATTGCAAACTGTTTTGTAAGGCTAGAATATGAATATGACTTAATTGCAAGTTTTCCTAAATCATATTCACTTAGATCTTGTTCTGTTAATGTTGTACTGTCTAGGTTTTGATAAAGCAATTGTATGTATTGCATATAATAAAGCCAGAAGCTCGATCATATTTATTGTAGTTGAGATTGCATTTATATCCATACTTACATAACTTGTATGCATTATTTTCCCTTTGAACTAATATCACATGTATTTATATTGTTTATATGTTACTGCATTTAATAAGATAGTTCACATGAACTGCATCCTGTATATTCTGTGGGCTTTGTTAAATAGAAGGATTCTTAGGGTCTTTGTTTTTTTATGATTGATAACATAAGCTGCATGTTGATAGTTCCACAATAAAATCTGACAAGCAGGCTGCAGGCAGGTGCAGCTTTGGAGGCTCTTGCAAAAGGGGCTGTACGCTTTTCTTGTCGCTTTACAATCAAAGAACTGCAGGAGCGGTGGCATGCTCTCCTTTATATTCCGGAGATATCAGCAAAGGCTGCTGCTCGTATGGTTGAGTTTGAATTGTCTCAGATGGAACTTTCAAAACCAACTCGATCTAGCAAGTTGAAGAGTAATGAAGAGTTTGTTCGAAAGCAAAGACCTGAAAGTGTACGTAATCGTTACTATAACATGAGAAAGAGAATTGATGCAGAAAGAATTTTGTCTCTAGATGATAATAGTTTTTTTGCAAATGAAAGTGCTGTTACTTGTATTGGTAGTGCAAACGGAGATTTTCAGGAAGTAGCTGCAACAATTGATGCAGTGTGTCCTGCCACAGTTGATATGGAAGGAACAGCTGTTGCTCCCTCTTTTGGGTTTTCAAGCTCAAGGCTTGATATTGACGATAGAACTCTTTCTCAGATGGTTAGTTTTTTAGCCACCACGGAAGTTGAAGCTGTTGGAAGTGCTTTTACAACTAATGGCTGTTATGGCTTTTCAAGGCACGATCCTTCTAATATTCTCAGTGACACAGTTGTAGGTGGTGGCAATGAGCATATTTCTGTGGAGAATGTTAATCAGTTGGTTGAAGATATGCCGCAAGCTATTGTGGAGAGTGCAGCTACAATCCATCACATGCCATATATTGTAGAATCTAGGATGCCCTCGGATGCAACAATGACTGCTTTAACTGCTGACAATGTGCCTATTGTGAGCTCAGTGCCGGTGTTCGATCACAATCCTGGTGACTGTAAGACTATTGACACTAGATTTGTTAGAACAGAACATATGCAAGAAGCTTCAGCAGAAAATGCTTCAACTTTAGATATGTTGTCACAGCCAACCATCAGAGATTGGGAAGTCGATGATGTGTTTTTAATGCCTTCCATGATTGCTGGTATAAAAGATAATGTTGATGTACAGATTAAAGGTGCTGATGACGAAGCAGATGGTCATGGACTCGAAGAACCCCAAAGAGATGGACGTTTAATGTTGAACTCCTCCACTACTAAAGATTCTATTCATCTTTCAAGTGAAGGATTGGAACAATCCTTAGTTATGGAGCCACAGCATGAATCTCTTGAACGTTCAGCTTTTCAATCTTGCCTACCAGTAGTGAAGGGGCCCATGTGTATGGATCGGGGGATGGACATGATATGTTAGATAAGGTGAGATGCCTGAATATAGGCTATAATAATTCATGTACTCCTGTAAAAATTGAGCTCCAACCTGAACCTTCAGAGTGTCTAGACATCAAAGCTGTAGATAGTTTAGCCAACTCTGTATCAGAAAAATCAGTCTATGAGCAATCTCGAGATCTTGACATTGTGTCAGCATCTCCATGCATGTCAGCTGTTCCTACACAAGTCAGTCAAGAGTCGAAGAATGATGCAGCTAAGTTGGGAGGAGCATCATTCACTTCTCATGACACCTGTCAGCCACTTCTGTTTGTTCATGGACCCATGGTTTGCACATTGAACACAGAGGACACTGATGTGCCTTGCAATGATGACTTTGTTCCACTAGCTTATCAGGAGCTCTCACCTATATCGGCTGCTTTTCAGTTCAGTTACACTGAGCAAATTAGTGCAGGAGGGTCCCTGACAGCTAAAGGCATGCCAGCCAACCAAAGGCCTCTTTATTCAGGATCAGGTATGGTGAAGAAAGAGCATGAAACATTAGAAAAGCTTATGGAGGCAGAAAATGAATTGCGGCCGGCAGCCTTAAAAGATGAGGAAAACAAGAAGTCTTGTATTGGTTATAATGGAATTAAAATGGAGGTGTTTGAGTTCACTGCACCATCTGTAGTTTGTCAAGAGGAGGTTGCAAGAAAAGAGGATTGCAATCCTGGGATTCCATCTTCTACAACTTTCACCACTGTTCTGACAAATGGTTTACAAGAAGGGATTTCAACAGCACCTTCAGTAGCGGAAAACAATTCTGGTGATAAAATTGATATGTTACCCTCATATGAATCAATTGAAGGTCCTCTACATGATGGCTCTGTTGACTTTACTAGACCTTTAAAATTTGAAGTCACTCAAGATAATATAGCGCAAGTCTATCAAGATGAGTCCCTTGCTCTTATTGATGTTGGGTATAAGGATTCTCAAATATTGTACTCTGAAGAGGCAGCAGTACATCCATTTCCAGGAAGTCAACATGATCAGTTTTCAGCTAGTGACGAAGAATTGCCACAGTTTTCTGATGTTGAAGCCATGGTCAGTTTCAGTACTCAAAGTTTACTGTTGAAGTGATTTAATGTTCTATTTCATACTTTCCATGAGTACTTAGTACTGGTCATAGTTAAACATTTTTGCATCAAAATCCCATTTAAACTCTTCAAGTGTTCAGAATGCTTCCTAACTTATATTTTGTTTCTTTATCTTGGTTGGACGAACAAAGATACTGGATATGGATTTGGACCCTGGTGAGGATGAGTCCTTTTCTGCAATAGCAGGTGATCTATTTTCCTTTGTTTTATGTTTGGTTTGTTCCATTCAATTTGAGGTAAAAACAGTAACAGAGTTTTACACCTGAATACATTTTTAGAAATAAAATAGATATAGCATTGTAAATTTCCTAAATGTTTTAAACTGGTAAATGTAAGTTCCCACATCAGTATTAATGGCCATGTGATTATAATGACAGAAACCTGTGAAGGTAATTGAGTTGAAGAAAGGAGTTATCAGTATAAATTTAAGAAAGTATGTGGGTGATTCTTTGAGAAACTGAATCATGTTATTTTTTCACATTAAAGCTTCTTTTGACCTTTAGTAGAACACGATCATAATTGCTTTAATACAAAAAGGTTGGCTGCCTATGAAGCTATCATGGTCACAAGCAGAACTAGCTCATCATGATCATCTTGGGCTGGGTCCCAACGAGTGCCAGTTAGGAGGTTCCTCAAATGTTGGATCCCATCCATCTCCAGCCTTGGGGGGCTTGGGGTCTATTACCTCCCAGGTTCTCACTTGGTGTAAAAGTCTGTAAGCACAATTTGTGAGACCCCAAGGGCAACTTAGGCAAGCTACCCATTGTCACCTCAATAGCCTTGCCTTTCTCTCTTTAGATTGGATGAACTCTTGCCTAGGGGGGAATCCCAGTGGTTAACCAAACTCAAGTTGTTGTAGATAAAGCGGGAGTAAAAGAGCTCAGAAAACATAAATAGTTTTGTAGATTTTTATATGTTTTGGGTGGTGTATGCAAGGGAAGACCGGTGCCTTATTTGTTTGGACTATGGGGTCAAGTTAGCATCATAAGAGGGGTGTTCTTATAAAAGATTAGGAGCTGTAGACAGCCAAGTGATGTGTACAACAACAGACCTATTTTGCCAATTAAAGACCACAGATTTGAAGGAGTAAAGGTGCTATGAAAGATCCATTTTAAAGATGACACAAAGGGTGGCCCTTGCCTAAAGATTCTTTACAGATGCAATAAATCAAGTGATGTTAAAGCATAATGTTCCACTTTTTAAAACAAATGACATAAAGAAGTTAAGGAGGATCTATCACACATAATCCTCCCAATGTAGCAAGCGTGCTCCTCTATGACCCTCAAGTTTGACTTTCGGATCCACAAATCTGAAATGTTAGCTATCAATAATGCATCAATAACAACTTGCCTTGCAATCAACAGAGAAGAATCACCATTTCCACAAAAGCTTAGACAAAGGTAGAAGCAATTTTATTCCAAAGCTTGGGAGCTCTTTCACTTGCACCTTCAAATGGGAGGAGCTGTTCTTTATATAGAGAGTCTAGCTCAACTTCCCTTACAATAAAATATGATTTGTTTCTTCTAGATCCACAATTTGCTTCAAGGGAAAAGAATAAAATACATTACATTCTTAACCTCCTTAACCACTTCTAAAAATATCAATAAGTAGTTACAGGTCCACTTTTTATTCCTAGAAATAATAATAAAACAATTGAAGGAATACTAATAGTGACACTCAGTTTGGTTTGGTGGATCTTGTTGATCCATGGTTTTTGCAATCAACAAACTATGATAGAAACAAATTCAATCTGTTGGTTTCACAGCCTGAACCCCGAAAGAGCTCAAATTTATCAAAATTCAAAACCACATAATTTTCAGTTGGATTTTAATGCTGCTGATATGGTTGAATGCGACAAATAGACTAGAGAGATGGTTTTCCGAACATTAATCCAATTTACAAGTGTTAAAAAACTCCAGACTACGGTCAGTAAATTTGGATGTCCAACTGAGAAATGAGAAGATCGTCAACAGATCTAAAGCTGTAAGGGTTAAAGAATTGGAGAACAAGATTGTGTCTATAGTTGATGACTCAAAAAGGAAATGAAAATATCAAAAGTCTAATGGATGTGAAGGATGTAGAAATCAAGAATCTCAAAACCAAGCTAAAAATACCCTAATATGAGTTGATAGAATCCAAAGAAATAATAAGTGCGTATCAGGAGAGAGATTCTTTCACCTCTGAAAATGGAAGGTTGTAGGGATTAACTTCTCAAATGTCAAAGCAAATTGAGAAACTGAAACAAGAAGAGGTAAACCTTTTGGAAGAGCATTCAATTGAAATAAAAAAGTTGTAGCAAGAGCTTACTGAGAAGATTTCTTAGTTCAACCTTTATCTAATGTGTTGTGATCCATTGAAGATGATGATAAACTCTTTAACTTTTCCAGTAATGGAGACATTGTTGATAATATGTCGGAAAGGATATCAAATTATAAATCTTAGATTGCAGAGTTGACGAACCAAGTTTAGAAAATGAACATCATAAGCAAAAGAAAAGCTTGCTCATTTGCAAGAATCAAGCAAAGAGGACTTCAATAATGAAATTTGCAAGAAATAATAAATGGGAAAGATGTTGAGATTAATTTGCTTGAAGTGTCAAGGGTGAACCTCGAGAAATTGCTGCATGATGCATTAAGTCAGGCTACGGGAAAATAACATTTGATTGAGACTAAACAACAAATATGGGATAGGATCATAGAACAGATGAGCAGATTCAGGATGCATTTTGATTTATTTCGTTATTGTGAAACTGTAACATTTGCTAGTGCACAAGTGGATATCAAAAGGATGTTGCTTGAAGATCATGTGAAAGTTGAAGAAGCTGAGCAAGTTATTTAGTTTCTTATGTCACTATTAGGGAGTGCTTTAGAAGCACTTGGAATTTAAGAGAGAACTAATTTAGTCCTAAATATTACAAGGGTTTGTGAAAAGAAAGAGTTGATTGATGCCTTGCAGTTAAAGATTACTCAAGTGAGAGAATTAGCAGAAAAGTTCAAAAATTGCTTTCGCCCAATTCATAAGTTTGTTTTATCTTTTCCTTGGGCTGAGAGTTCTTGGTTGTTTTTGGAACACACATACATAAATGCTTTGATAGCATGTCATAATGATATAGACTTCATCCAGGAAGGAAATGAGATCATTTCTGGGAAGCTTATTATTGATTCACTAGAATGGGATTTCTCTATATTAATTTTAATTACAGATTTGTTTAATGCTCAACCTCATGTACCATTTAATTTTTGTACTAATCTTGAAGCATGATACAAAAAAATGCTTTGGCTGAGTTACAGGATAGGAAAGAATGGAAGGAAGTGCTACATTTTGAACGCAAGGTTCCACTGCTGGACAATCAATGTTACAAGAGCCAATGGTACAAGAAGAAGCCGATTCTTGACAAGAGGAAGAGGATATATGAGATTGAGATCAACTGAACATGAAGAAAGGAATGGGGGCCAGAAGGCACAAGGAGTTCCCATGATCTGAACTTAAACAGGGACACAACAAATTACAGATATAATCATAAATACAGAGATGCAACAGAAAAACACTTCATTTCATTAATAGAAAAATACTGAACTATGCTTACAAACATAATGGAAATAAGATAGCTCAGATGATGGTAGCTTATCTCTGAGAAGAGATGTGGTAGCTACATGCCAACTGAACTGTGTTACAATGAGGTTCAAGGGCCTATTTATTATTGAAAAACCTGAGAAAACCCTAAACAACCAAAACCCTAACCCCAAGAGATGTAACACCAAGATTTTGTGGGCCCCGTTGGGGTTAGTTGGGCAGCCAACTTCCTGGGGTCGTAACTTGGTCATATTATCTCTGTTTGGCGTGTACAATACCTTGTTGGAAAGGTCTCTCTGAGTACTACAGGTTTTGCCGCAGACCCTTGCCTATGGCTACGGGCTTGCAACGAACCTCAAAAAAACGCGGGGTCAAATTTGCTCCGGAAGTTCAGTACTTGAAAAATTGCGAAAAATAGTAAATGCTGAAATAAACAAGGAAACAGATGAAATTCACTGGAGGGTTTAGGTGGAATAGGCGGGTGGCCACTGATATCCACATGGATCATCCCATGTAAGAAAAAATGCATTATAGTAAAGAAACAAGATGAAGATACATCCTCAATGACTATGAAGTCACTGTCCAGTCAAAAACAAAAAGCCACGAAGGGACTCTATTGCTAACCACAAATATTCTATTGAACATGGACATTAAGTCTATTTGGAAAAGTTAGTTATGAAAGTGGCTAGGATAAAGGCTTTTTAAATAAGGGTGTAATTGACATAGATAAGATAAGATAAGACAAATGTATTAACGTTTGAAAAATAACCATTTGAAGTAGGTCAATGGGGATGTTAGGTACATTGATGTCTAAATAGAGCAAGAGCACTAAAGCAACTCCTATATAAAAACAAGAAACATAAAATAAAAAATTAATAGAGGTCCAATCTAAAACCTAGAGAGTTGACTCCAAAATGAAGAGGTAGTCCAAGAAAAAGATGTACAAGATCATTGTGTCACGAATCGATAGCACTAGTGGTAGGAGGCTATTCTTGTCCACTAAACTTGCCTCTCCTAGCATTTGAGGTTGAATGGAGAAAACTTGAAATAGATGTCTATTTGGAAGAAAATTTTTAAGAGGAGCTGGAATGAGTGTTGTGATGTTGTCTAGAAGCTAAGTTGCACGAAGCGCCAAAGCGTTTCATAGTTTCTGAAACGATTACGTTTAGAAATGTCACCTCCCAAAAATGGAAACATCAGCCGAAACGTCATATATGTTTATATATATAAAAAGAAATTTATAAATAAGTGAATAACACATTATCTTGTAAGAAAAAAGGGAATAAGACCCATAGATGACAATTTAGAAGGAAAACCAAGTCTATATTAACTCCCATAGATGATTACATAATGGTTGAGTTTTGGTCGAGTTTCAGAGTTTCAGGTACGGGTACATCCCGAAATGCCAGGTTCCTAGGAGTTTCGTGCAACATAGTCTAGAAGGAGTTTATGTTGCCATACTTTAGAAGATCTCCTCTAACGACGAATGTGAGGTTCGATCTGACAATGTCGTTGTGGTCTCATGAAGGTAGAAATAACGTTCCTTGACTTTGTTGTTGCACAAACTAGTAGGCCTAGTTAGTAGGCTAAAGCTAGAGGGCACAACAATAATTTGGGACAAAGGCCCACTGTCACCACAGCCTAAGTCCCCTTCTCTTCTCGGATTTTCACTGATAGGAGGGGTTCCAGTATGGAGGAGATCACCTTGGATGATAGGATCAATGATGGGGTTTATAGTGATCTCTAAGCTCCATTCAAAGGAGAGGATTAGTATGAGGTTCGCTTGCTTCTATGAAGCTTAATAGCTCTCCAAGAAAGACCTAAGAAGAAGGAATCCAGATCTAGGGATTAATGATGTTACAATAAAGCTAGGCATACCTAGAGTCAATATTTTCCAAAAAATATAGGACCTCTCAATTGCCTCTAGGAGGCTTGTTGCTAAAATTGAGAGACCTATGTTAGATCCACATAAGGCCTAGGGTTTTAGGATTTATCATGAAAGGGAGACTCCCAAGGAGAGTCATAGGTTAAGTAGGGACGTGAAAGGTAAAAATAAATGATCAATTTCCTTTGATTTTTCAAGAGCAAATGACCTTTGGAATGATGCTAACCTAAGAGGTTCAAGACTAATTTCAGGATGAGAGCTAGGGCTTGAGATTTCTCTCAAACAAGCCACGGGAGTTGCTTCAAATTTTTGAGGGAAACTAGAGGAAACTATAGCGTAGTAACCTACCAACTCACTCCTCAAAGTGACCTCCTTAATGCAATTCGCACTAGGCCCTAGCTAGCTGTCGATTGTTAGGTTAAATTTTTGGAAAAATATGTATAAGAGGAGATTTTAAGGGTGATCACCAATTTGGTTTGGACTAGTGCTTTACTTTTGGGCTATGGAGGTTTTATGATTTGAATCTTGCACTAATTCGTTTCTCAAGGAGGTTGGAAATGATGCCCTAACACCAATCTTACAATAATTACGCACCCAAGATCAATGGATTTTCATGGAAGAAAAGAGATTGCAACCCACTAGGAAGATTCTTCTACTTGTTATCAATGAATAACATGCACAAATTTGCAATCCAACATTCTTTTACAATGATATTCAACAATTAGGGCGTGAATGAACAAGAGCTAGTTGCATAATTTCTACACATTAGACTTTATTCATGAAAAATTCTTCAATAAAATTTACTTACAAGATAACAAGAGATATATCCAATCCAAGATCAAGACAATGTCTCCAAGAAGAAATCGAACTAGCTTCCAAAGATATTGAAATGCATGAAAGAGTCTCCAATAGTCATCCAAGAAGAAATGCGAATTTATCAAGAAGAGCTAATCCACGAATGTGATGATGGAACAAAGTGGGGGCAAGAGGGGAAGCTCCAAGCCACATGCCATTGTACAAGGGTAGCTATGATGAAGGAAGCCCACACATTGGGTTTACAGATGTAGGAGGGAGAAATCGCAGTACATGAGTTACCTCGGCCTTTGTTTTTCCACCCTTCTTCATATGCCTTTTTCCTGTTATTGATTTTTCTTTCTTTTACTACTCGGGGCTTCAGGGAATGAGAACATGATGTAATAGTGATTACCCCCTTAATGTTAGGTAGTTCATCACCTACCAGGGGTTGGGACAATCATGGGTTCCTTAATGATGCAGGTGGTGAGAAAATTCCTGAACCAGAATCCCTACTGCAACAACTAATGACATTTATCCTATTTGTTAAATTCCTATAAACAAATTACTTGCAGTTTCCTACGACAAATATCGAAATACATACACTGCAACCTTCACTTAATTAAATTATATGCGTAAACAAGAAACTGAGCAAGAAAGAGAATACAACACAATAACACCATTATTTTTGGACAAATGTCCCCAGAAAAATCCAATGCGGTAAAATTGGTGCAGCAGATCTGAGGGTTTTTATTATTATGCAGTAGTAAATCTAAATACAACTTCTGGATGCCTTCCTGACAATCCAGTTATAAAGAATATCACTGACAGAGAGATTTGTAAGATTACCTCACACTATCATTGGAAATCCTGGCTGACCCAACTCCTGAATGACTGCCCCTGGCTACCTCTGGCTGCCTTTCCAATGTCTCTGCGTCAGCCCATCATCAACCCTTCTGGGAACATCGTCACTCCTCCAACTGATGAATTCGTTGCCCAAGAACTTCGATTTTTGCCTCTTGGTCTCACACCTCGACTTCCAGCTCAGAAATCGATCTCCCAGCAAATTTTCGGACTTTCTTTTAGCTTCTGCACTGCCTCTGCGTCAGCCTACATTGCCTCTGCGTGGCCCTGCATAGCTCTGCGTCAGCCTCTTTGGCTCTGCGTTGCCATTACTGGATCTCCCTCTGCCTTCTCTGTTGAGTATTCTCCGACCGACAGATTTCCTTTCGGATACTATCCCTGCCCCTCATTGCAAAAGCTCACTTTGAATTTCTCTTCGGTAGCTGCTTTGCTTTAGAAATTTGATCTTCTGAACTCTCTCGGTGTGTTCTCCAAATGACCTTCAAGCCTCCTTAAATAGTCTTCTCGTTGACATTCAACGACCTAGATTAGAAGCTAAGCAATGGCTAAGATCATTTCTGCTTGATCGTCGTCTTCTTCTAGAAGTTACACCCACAGTTAGATTAATACCCATCAATTATTTTTAATTTCCAAAGTTTAGACTTAGGGACCCATTAAAAATAATTAATTATTTTAATAAAACTGTCTTCGGGTGGAATTTCCCAAAACGCTTTTTGGGTTCTTTGGAATACATGTGCCCAAGCCTCCTTGCAAATTTTGAGACTTAGAGCACATCCGATGCTACCAGAAATCAACGGGTGGCACTCAAAGGGGCCCTAGGAACCAAGGTGACGACCATAGTAATAGGGGGTAGAGCTCATGTTTGGATTTTTCCCACACGCTAAATTTTTATGTCCCAACCATCTTTTACATTTTATGGTACATTTCCTATTGTAAGTTGGCCAAATTATGCTTTTAAGCTGCATCAACCTCTAGGGCATCATAATAGGCCCGACCCAAAGTGTGGACAAGGCGAGGGGGAGGCTAATTCTCCCATATATACCAAAAAGGTCTTGTCATTTGAATCATCCAAGAATTATTCATTTACATGATGTAAAGGGAGGTTGACCCCTCGAAGTGGCTTATTATCAAGTTGTTGATCCATCTTTTCTTATGTTTTTGTGTTATTTTGATTTGGATACATAACACTTTTTATATAGATGATTGTCACCACTGAGATAGATTAGTGCCTTCTCAGTCTAGGGCATATGGAGTCTAGGACTCTAGGATATAAACTATTCTAGGGTTTCTTTGGAGTGATCCTAAATCCAAACAAAACTATGGGAAATAAAATAACTTATCCTAGGGTGTGTAATTTATGTTCTCAATTTTTTGAATGATTATTGGATTGAAAAAGTTATCTCTATTCCTCAAATGGTTGGAGGAAGGGCTTAGCTCAACAAGGGACAATGAAGTAAAAATCAAATAAATTAACTTAGCACAAGAACGCTAATCCTATGGAACATAATAATACCAAGATAAAGCAAATAAAGCAACTTATTTCACCATGCAACATCTAATATCCACTATATGCATCCATGAAAAGAGATCACATCACATCATAGGATCCACGCAAGAAATTTGCTCAATTAGGCGTCCATAGTGCAAGGGAGAAGAATCACTAATTAAGAAGAGTTATGATCGAAGTGTGACAATGATCCAACTTGAAGAAATTTTCTCCCTTATTTATACGAGGTTAACCAAGCCAATTTTCCTTCAAATTAGGCTAGAAGGCTTAAAAACTACTAAATCCATGATACAAGGTGGATGGGTCATCAAGATGACCATAAAAGATAGTCAAATAATGTAATAACATGAAAGTAAGCCTCAATTAACCCACTTGTGTGAGTTTAAAAGCATCGAAGGTTGATGTCATCTGCTAAATGCATGTCTCCTTATGAAAAGGTGCAAGGTATGACCTTAGGGGTTTGTTTAATCCCAAAATTCATGCCGCCTCATCAAAGTGGTGCACACTAGCAAAGAAAAAACCTCTCAAGACTATCATCATCATCAAGGAAGCCAATATCATCATCAAATGCGTCATAAGGGTGATGTCATCATGCTAGGGCATGATGTCACTAGGGCAGATGTGAAATCCCTTCCTAAGGGATATTAGGTTATCATTATCGTCATGAATAATCACCAATAAAAACACAACATCCATTAATAAGGTACAATGCCCACTGTGGGGCTTCCTGTCATCTCCTGGGAACACCTAATCTGCAACCAACATGCTAGCCTAGGTCACCATCGTCCAAGGTTTTGAGGGTGAAGGAGGGTCTTGTCACCTCCACCAAGTCATTGTCAAGGTGAGGGGCCCTTGAAAGACACCTAATGTCCTCTATCAAAGTTCTCTACATCATCATCATCAAAGTGGCTAGACATCATTTATGAAGAGTTGGAGAAGCAATATATCGTCCCTCAAGGGGTCTTGGATGCACTTGGAGCATCAAGGTGGACCACATTCAATGTCAAACTCATGAAAGTACTTCTCGCAAGTATCATCTTCAAATGTCTTACTAGCTTATGATTGTGCACAAGTTACCATACTTAGGTATGGGATGGTTATTAGACGACCCTAATAGGTGTTTCCAACCCAAAGAGGAGGAACAATTCCTAGGTGGACAGTTTCAAATGATAGGTACAAGTGATAGGTGCTATGGCATGGGGTTTACTTCACGAGCGGTGTCATAGCATTTGCTTTTCCAAGCCCCCAAATTGCCATTTTTTTCTTGCTTTGATATAGCTTCTTAAACAAGCCTCATTGATTCATTGTGAGATAATAATGATGTAACCCCCCTTTAATGATGTGTAGTTTATTGCTTCATCAAGGTCGAGATGTTTATCGAAATTTCCCTTTACTTTGACAGGCACGATATGCATGGATACCTAAGTTGCATGAAATGTGGAAACATTTGAAAGCTTTTGAAATAGGGACGACTAGGAATGTAACACCTTGAAAATGGAAAAGCCGGGCGAAATGTCTCACACATACACACATACATATATTATTTTTTTACAAATAATTTAATTGCACATTATCTTGCAAGAAAAAAGGAATGAGACATGT
Source organism: Pinus taeda (assembly GCA_000404065.3). Classification (NCBI taxonomy): domain Eukaryota; kingdom Viridiplantae; phylum Streptophyta; class Pinopsida; order Pinales; family Pinaceae; genus Pinus; species Pinus taeda. Next base: position 93,925 of record APFE030629375.1, read on the forward strand.
TACCACTCAGACCAGCAGGGGACCTAAATGGGGTTCCAAAGAGTGCAACTGCTAGGTTAAGGGGAACAGTGGAGGCTTAGCCCACTGTCACCACAACTAAGTCTCCCTGCTCTTTACGGACTTTCACTGATGGGAGGAGTCTTGATAGTGTAGAGATCACTTGTAAAGAATATGTTAATGGATAGGTGGAAAGTGACCCTGGAAGCCCTTTCCCAAGGATGGAGTGAAGAATGGAACTTGCTCTTTAAGCAAGGGACTTGGTCCTCCAGGGGTAAGGGGTGAGGATTGGAGGGTTGAGGGAGAAGGAATATGCTTAGAAACGAGGTTCTCAATCCCTATAATCCTTGGGAAATTTGGATTCTCAAATGGTCCTTGACAAATAATCTTTATTGAGAAGTGAGACCACAAATAATCTTTATGCCAAGTGGACCTAGTCCAGGTACGGGGGTGGAATGTAGCAACCAATGATGTTCCTATCCTGGACAATGTGAAAGGAAAAGACCAAACAAGAATATTTGCTTCAAAAGGTTGAATTGATCCTATTAAGGTCTAGCCTTGGGGATGCCTAGGTAAAATTCGATCCTAGAACTAGGGCTTGGGATTTCCGGAGATTCCACTGTTAGAATTGCCTCAAATTTGGAGGAGAGGGAAGGGACCCACCACCGCAGTAGCCAGTGGGAGATCAAAATTTTTCCTTGCCTCAATTTCCGGGAAATTGATGCCCTAGGTGACCTAATGGGGTTAGAACTAGGGAAAGAGGGTAAAAGAGGGTTAAAATGATCACCCTTTTTGAGGGATCAATGCCTAATTCACTTGGGGATATGGAGTCAAGGATGATGATGAGTATGAACTTAATTTCTTGATCATGGAGGCCTGAAAAGTCAGCTTCATCCAATGTTGAGAGAAAGAAAAGAAAAGTGACCTTCAAGCATTTATACTTCAAAGCAAAAGATGCAAGCTTATAGAGACAAATAATCTCTAGGACATTTCATTCATATAACATTGGCGCATGCATTAAATTAGCTAAAGCATGCTTAATTCCACATTTCAATTATGCAACAACTAGCCCTAATTTTAGCAGTATGCAGCAACAAGAATAACAACGTCAAAATTTACTTAAAACTTTATAGAATATATCCAACCAGTGTTTTGTTTGCAAGACAAAGCTGCAAGACAAGAAAAATAGATTCATCCATCTCCAAAAAATATCCTCCAAAGAAAAAATGCGAAGTTATCTATGATTAGAGAGATCCCAAGTTAAGTGATGATCCAAATGAATGTATCTACCATCAATGTATAGCATCCTAAGGAGTTCGAATTAGCCTATGGGCCTACATTAGCCCCTAATGATAAAATAATGTGCAAATAAAACCCTTGTTGGTGACAAGCCCACCAAACTAGCTCACAAGTGTAAAAGTAAGTCTCACAAGGGGCCAAATAATAATATGTACATGTTGTGGGGCCATCCAAATGCTTAATAATGTCCTGAAGTGCCATATCGAGGAACAAATTCCTCGGAATATGAGGGACAAGGGGTTGGCCCCTTGTTCTCCAAGTAGTAGACCTGTGGTGTTCCCAGTGGGCCTGAGGGCACATAAATGACCCCATGGGTCTCCATATGAATGAGAGATGCCTGTAGATCCTCTGCAAGGGTCTGAGTGGTGGAATGAATGCTGCCATGACATCGTACAAATCCTGGCACACTTGCCAAGAGTGTGGGGCTCTTGTGGGGGCATACTGGGCATAATGTACCAAGCATATCACCATCATCCTAAAAGTGGATCACTAGTAGTCTCTGAGCATCGATGAAGATTCGTGGAGTGCTGTCTGCTGTTATGGAGGCCAATGGCTGTCTATGCACACCCTATATGTGCCAATGTAGATCTTTGGGGGTTAGGATCCCGTATAGGGAGACCAAAACCAAATGGAAACCACCTGTAAACCTGCATAAGATCCAATGTGTCCCCTAGGCTTCCAATACAACCAGTCATTAAAATAATTGGGTAAAATCGTTTACAAATCATGGATAACAAATTGGGCACTTCATAATGGCATGCCCTTTTATAGTGGGCTTTGGCATGTGCTAGTGTCTCCAAGCTCCAAAGGGGGTTAACCAAGTACCTTATTAGGTGTTTTCAGCCCTTAAAGGGGATAGTATGTCCAAGGTACATCCCTCTAATGGGGGTAGCAAGTGATAAATAAGTGGAATGGAGTAGGGATGAGAGGGGCAATCCTGGGCCACATATTGGGGCATAAGGGTAGCTAGATAAGGGGGAGCCCACACCTGGGTATGTAATGTGTAGTAGGGAGAAATCTTTGTACACGAGGTGCCTCGACCTTGATTTTTCCACCCTTCTTTATATTCCTTTTGCCTTTTATAAATTTTCTTTCATTAACTGCTCGGGGCTCAATGGACAAGAGCATGATGTGTAAGATATGGCAGTGGTACTGGTTATCCCCTTCTAGGTAGGGCGGTTCATTGCCCTCCAGGAGTTGGGACAATCATGGGGTCTTGAATGATAAAGGAGGCTTATCTAGGGCCTATGGAATCAGGGTGATGACCATGGATTGTGGCCGAATTTACCAATGTTCCACCAAGACTCCGGTGCGGGGAGACGTGGGTGCGGGGAGACGCACAGGGGGGACGTGTTGGAGTACCCTCAAATTTTAGGGAAATTTCAGGGGTGCGGGGAGTCGTCGAGGTATATATATATATATAATTCAAGTTCATATTCATTGTTCACTGTTCAATAATGAAAGCATAAAAATATTAAATAGACATTTGAAATTTGAATCATTGATCCATCCTCATCATTCATTTTGATACATACATCATTCATATGACATACTCAAGTGACAAGTCTCATTATTGAATTAATTATTATTTGCCATGAGATTCGAAAAACAAAAATAAAAATCAATAATAAAATATTCAAATACATTGATCGATATCATTCATCATTC
>APFE030629375.1:98248-112205 GCA_000404065.3 Pinus taeda
ATATCAGCAAGAGACTTTGTCTCAAGTAATCATCATCTAATTGCCTCAAGATCAAGGTAGGCCGGAGGATCTTAAAATTGAAGCCTACACCTTTTTGAAACCATAGGAAACAGTTTACAAAAGCAAGGGTTTTTGGATATTAATGGTAACACACTTGCAATCACAAGTCGATGTTGCATTCTACCCAATTATATCAACAATTTGTTTATATATCAATGAAGATGGCTTGAAGGGAAAGAAGGCAGTTTGCCTTTCACAGATCTCAACCAAAGGAAGCATCAACACACCTACTCCAACATGATCAAGGTGAAGATTTTATCTTCACATCTCAAGTAAGTATTTTTCATTAATTATTTTTGAAATGACTTCATTGCAAGGAGATCTATATGTTGTATGGGTCGTCAAAGGTTCTTGCATAGAATAAGGAGGCTTATCATTATCCTTAGAGAAGTCAGAACATCAAGGTCTCCTTTGATGTCACAAGAACTAGTAGGGTTCTATGAAACAGGAAAGGAGACATAGGTAGAATTCAAGAAGTACTAGAGGACATACTCTTTGAAATAAAGTACAGAAGGAATGAAGGAGCATCTTCAAGAGGTCTCAATTAAGAGATCTAAAAAAATGATGAATAGATGATAATCATTAATAAGCAAGGTGACAAATGTCCATAAACAAGAAAGTTACCTCAATCAACAGCCTTTGTTCCCTATGTCAGATAGAGAAAGGCAAGCTAATAGGTTGCATATAAGTAAAAGCTTGATAAGACAAAATAATACTATGAAAGAGATGCTCATATCGCAGGAAGGATGGAGAAAGTTGAAGAAAGGATTAGGGAAAGAGGGAGTAATAGATCTCCATTATGAATGAGATGGTGTCCCTCTCAAAGGGATCCTATTAGAAGTTCGTGCAGATATGAACATAGTAAGAAGATGCTTCATGGCATCATGGAAGTAAGAGCTCGTATGAAATCATGAAGAACATAGCTCTTGGGAATCTTGTTGTACATTGCAGGAGAGGAAGAGTTCATCCAGGTCAAAGGAAACATTTGCCAAATGGGGATATACTAGATCATGAAGGATCTCTGATAGAAATTTTAGCGGAGGATATCCAAGTCTGGAAAGGCAACAAATGTTTTAGTAGAAATTCCAACTCTTGTATCTTATGAGATGGTGGTTCAATGACATGAAGAATTAAGCAGATCAAGGGATTGAAGAACCGTTCAATCAAGTAAGCTGTTGAAAGATACCTAAAGAAAAATAAGGTATGTATAATTATAATTATATTTGTATTTGATATTGTGATGACATGTTCTGTGGTTGCAGATAAAATGGATCAACCATGATCAAGAAGAAAAAGATCTCCCCCTTTGAAAGGATGCAGAAAGTCAGACTAGATGAAATCAACATAATATGTCCGCATAATGTAGTATGAGGTAGTTGATGACCATTGAAGAACTATAAGAGTTCCTGGGAATAAAAGACATGAGGATGAAAGAGATCGTGAGACATGCAACCATGACGAAGGTAGTCAACATGTAGAGGATTAGGAATACTTGACCAGGAAACCTCCTGGAATGATGAGTAGACTTTGATGGAAGTTTGAAAATATGAGGACCCTTGACAACAGATATCATTGCGAGATGTGTCAACATAGATGCAAGATGGTTGATGCCTACAAGAAGATGTCATTGAAAGAAGGACATCACCAAAAGGTAATATGTGATTTGTTTTTGGTGTCTGACCTCTTGGAAAAGTCTGGGTATGTGTGCAGGATCATGGAAAGGAGAGTTGTGAAGGATGTCACAAGTATGTGATCCAGAGCAATCACTGTTAAATAAAAGTGGAGACAAATGAGATTATGAAGGAAGCCCTAGATGTAAAGCCAAGGAGGACACTTTCCTGGAGAGAAGGAATGATATGACAGAGGAAAGTTATGGATGGCTGAACCCTACACGTGAAGAAATTAATGTCATCAAGATTGTCGATCGTTAATCAACTAGAACACCCTATAAAGTACTGATGATAGAGTCCTTGTGTAAGAGGGAGCTCTGGGAGGTTCCTATGAGTAAAGGAACTCGAGCAAGTTTTTGAGTAAAGAGAAACTTGGAACTCGTCCCTGGTTAAGAGGGAGAGTTAGACACGACATTTTTGTCTTTAGTTTGGAAGAAAGAATGGAGGATTGTGTAATCATCTGGCATCCGACACTCTTTGAGGATGTGGTAGGGCATCCAAGAGGAGCGGGCAAGAAGACCGAGATTCTTGAGGGTTGGGAACCCAAGATGAGATTAGTCCTAGTAGGGCATACTCGGAGCACTGTTTTCAAAAACGGCCGGCTCGGAACTGACTTGGCCGAGTTGGTCCGAGCCAGGCCAAAAAAAATTGACTTGGCCTTGGATTCAGTTCGGCCAGCCGGGTTAATACTGAGCCGGTCGAGTTGTCTAACAACTCGGCCGACTCAGTATTAACCCAGCCGGCTCGGCCGAGCCAACATTAACCTGGCTGGGTTAGAAAAAGAGGCTCAAGCTACAGATGAATTGCCTGGAATAACTTAAGTATCATCAATCAAAAGATTCAATGTTCTTTCGAAAACTGAATTCATTGTGACATACTCGAAGCACTGTTTTCAAAAACGGCCGGCTCGGAACTGACTTGGCCGAGTTGGTCCGAGCCAGGCCAAAAAAAATTGACTTGGCCTTGGATTCGGTTCGGCCAACCGGGTTAATACTGAGCCGGCTGAGTTGTCTAACAACTCGGCCGACTCAGTATTAACCCAGCCGGCTCGGCCGAGCCAACGTTAACCTGACTGGGTTAGAAAAAGAGGCTCAGGCTACAGATGAATTGCCTGGAATAACTTAAGTATCATCAATCAAAAGATTCAATGTTCTTTCGAAAACTGAATTCATTGTGACATTTTAACATGGAAACGAACTTTCTGATTATTGGCTATTTGAATCACAAATGATAGACTAGGAACCTACAGAATCGGAAATTGAATCCCATAGAAAATTGAGTTTCACCTTGCAAAATGTATAGTTTCTAAAACACAACCTGGACATCAATATTTGTTGCAGAAGTGTTAGCTGACTAGCTGCATATAGCACATCACCGAATCCCACTGACCTCACAAAGACCACAACCTTTCACATCTCCTCTTTTGAAAAGTACTGACACAAAGGCGTCAATTTTAAGCCTAAAGGAAATTTAGAGACAAACATAATTACAGTAATAGAAGAATCTCTCTGTTCGATGAAGTACAAATTAATATGATTATAAATCCAATAATTTGTTCATTTTCTCCTTCTTGTCACCACACCTTCTAGAATAGTTGTTCTGATCCATGAAATATCATCAGCATTGCCTAAGTTTTATAGAATAATGTGGCATCTACTCCTTTGATGCATCATGCAATAGGCATAATTTATGTCCCATGCACATAAATTTTTTTCTCTATGCATCCTCCTTTTCCTCCAAAACAGAATTCAAGGATTAACCAGACATCCAAAATAGAACACGGAGATTAAGGGTAAGTTAATAAAGGCACTTGAAGTGGATGAACAGACTGGCACTGCTTAATAAGAAAAAAGCAATTTCATCCTTACTGTGCAAATTTTTGAATTGAATTTTCCGTGTTCTAATAATCAGAATATCTTGCATCATTTGTTATGTGTTTTTGTTTTGATCTCGATTCTCTATATCATCATCATGTATGTATTGGTCAGTGTACTGGGTGCCATTTTGATATAATGGATATATACATGAGCCTGCTTTGATCATATGTTGTCTTCTATCTATATTCTAATGCTGCATGTTTGGAAACATGATGAAAATCTTTAAAATTATGTTTTTTTATAAAAAAATTAAATATTTAATGTATTTTTTAGAATGACCGAGTCATTGAAATTGAGCCGGCCGAGTTGATACTGAGTCGGAGTCAAAGTCGACCCTCGACTGAGTCGGTGTCGGAGTCGGAGTTTTAAAACATTGACTCGGAGAACACCTGAGCGAGTATGACCCTAAGAGAGACAATGATGATGCGTGTCTATCAATCATTGGTCTCTCCAACATTGTGTGCTCTAATCTAAGTGAGAGATAGAGCTGTTAGTCAAGGCCTTGCTAAATGTAAACAATGTTCGTTGAAATGACGCTATAACACATGGATTGCAAATCCGATTCTTCTTATAAATTCTTCAGATTGAGAATGACCAAGTACCATTATGAATACCTCCCTAGTTAAGAGGGAATGGTGAAGAAAGTGTAACTAGGTTTGGTCTTCATAATGACATGATCTTTGTAAATGATGTAATGAATTATTATTGTAAATCTTGCCTCATGGGTTTCATGAGCAAGAAGTGTAAATTAGGTCAAAGACTTCTTCTTGATGTCTTTAGGTTTTTATGTAACTGTCAAAGAGTCATGTCATGTATTGAAGAGCTCCTTAAGAGCCTACGTACTAGTGAAACATGAATCTCTGATCACTCACGATTAATCATGAGTCAAACTCTGCTCTTCCCTGAAACGATTCGATTCAACTCTAGGCGAGTCAAACTCGCGTTGACCGAGTTTGACTCGTGGTCATCATGATTTTGACTTGTAACTCACTGATTAATTGTGATTTAAGCGACCAAGGCTATTTTCAGCCCTCAACTCGGCGAGCAAGGGTTTTAACTTTTAGGGTTGCCACATTTTTCGTTGCATGGTTTAGTTAGGTTAAAAATTAAACGTCGATCCATAACTCTCTTCTGACTGCTTGGGCTCGCAACTCACACACTGAGAAGGTAATACAGGCATGGCTTCAATTTCAATTTTAGTGTACGCTGTGTAATAGAGTCGTAGTGTAATAGAGGCGTAGTGTGCAATGTGCTCCAGTGTTAGCTTCAACATGTGCTTTGTTAGATATTTCATTAACAAACCATTATCGTATCATTTCAACAACAATCAAGAGATTTTAGTTACTGCTTTTTAACTAATTAGTATGCAGTATTTTATAAACTTTTAGAAGCAGATGCTTCTGGTTCTATGTAGTCACTGGTTAGGAGTTATAACTGAGTACTTTGGATCATGTTTGGGCTCATAACATATATGAAATACTTATTCCTTCATGATATTTTGGATATCTATTGATATTATGCATTGTTTGGACATGACTTTATTGAATATCAATGAAAAATGTTTTTTTTTTTTTTTTGTTAATTCAATATATGTATATATCTTTATTTATTGAATTCATCGATTTTTTCCTGATCTTTTCCCGATCCAATTAAAACTCTTCGCTCTTTTGCCTCGCCAATTCTGAGTTTGGTAACATTGCTACATACAACGTATTCTAGCCTACAAGTTGCGTAGTAGCCCTCCAAAGACCAAGCGAAATCCTCCAAGAAGTATGCAAGCGAAAACAAGGAAGAATTCCTCATGTCGGCTCCAAATAAATGAATTAAATAAATACATGTCATGTCGGCTTGAAGCAATGGTCATGTTGGTTCATAAGGTAACGTCAGCTCAATTATAGTGCACAAACCACTATAAATACCCACGAAGGATCAACGAAGAGAAGATAAGAAATCTCGCAATCTGTCTTTGAAATTTCAGGGGATGAAGGAGAAGAAGATTCGCATTACAGTGGGCTAGGGTATCCGCAAACAGCAGACAAGTATCTCACATTCTTTCGTGTGGGTATAGGAGTAGATCCGCATTATAGGAAGGAGGGTACAGACCTCGGATAGGTGTAGGTCTATCATATTGTTTGGGTGCAAGCAGACCAGATCTCGTATGGCATAGTGAAGCCTTCGCATCTCTGTGGCCTCGACATAATGGGAAGGAATACTAAACACAGTGACCCACTTGATGATCACTTGATGAATGAGGACGCAACATATAGATGCAAGGATCTCGGATAGAGGTATATTCTTGACATACCTGTAGGTGCTAGATCTCGGTTGATATAGGAGAGAAGATCTTGGATGAGGTAGCATGAAGTCTGGACAATCTCGGCATAACAAGGAGAAATCTTGGCATCAAGATCTCGATGGTACTCCTGTAGCAGACCAGTCATTGGAAACAGTGATAGATCTACTCTCTCGACTCGATGAAGATAATGTCAAACGTTGTCTCTTCTATATATATTACAATCTTTCCATGACCTTGATGATGAAACAAGGGTTCGGTGAAGAGATCCTCGACATACATATAGAAGGAGACTATGTCATCATAGTATTCAGATCTAGTATAAGGCAATCTCAACATACTTCGATGAATAGTGATAAGGATCATAGTCTTTATCTTGAATTAATTGTAATCACTGTAATTATAAATCATGATAATACATATATGTGATCTCATTGTCTCGGAGGATCTCAGTGCAACAAGTGATCTTGGTGATACTACTATAAAGGCCTCTATGTTGCAGAAGTGATGAAGATCATGGTGTTGCCACAGTGATGAAGATCATGGTATTGCAACAACGATAAAGAACACGATGGTGATGATCTTTGTGGTGCAACGAAGACAATGATCTCAGCATTGACATGAAGAGGATTGATGGCTTGGTCTTAGAGAGGCAGATTGAGTCAAGGGTCATGGTCTTGGTATTCATCAATGGAATCTCTATAAGAAGAATTTACACACGGGTTTTCCTCTCCAAGAGGGGGAGGTTTTGGCCTTGGCAGAAGGCCAATCACTTGTGTTCTTGTTTCTTGTTTTTGATAGTAATTTTGATGAAGTTAACAAACACATGCTAATAATGAAGTAAAGATAAATTGTTTAAATACTTCACAAATTGTTATCATGTAACAAAGAATCACTTTGATATGCATGCCCTAAGATTCTTCAACAAAAGGCATCTAAGGCCGAGGCTGGTTATCTTCGAACCATAGTAGAGGCCATTCATTGGCAAATTGCATCGTAGGAGGAAGAAAATATATCCTAAGGTTACCTATATATGTGGATGGGTAATAGAGCCTACTTCTTCGACTCTCTAATGTTAGTTGAATGTAGTTATGGCTGCCTATAGTCTCTTTTCTAAGTTCTCACGAGTTTGCTTTGCAATAACTAGCAAGAAGTCTACTTAAAATCATAATGAAGGTGAATGAAATTAGTGAATTGAAAAATAGAATAACCCTAGCCATGACTTATTTTACCTTGCATAACCTTGCCTTGATTTCTACAAGTACAATTTTTTTTTTCCTTTGTTCATGAGAGTGATGAAGGAGTGCTTTGGGAGCATTGCTCCTTGAGTGCTTCGCAAAAGGGCAAGGGGTGCCTCAAATAGACTAGGAGCATGAGTCTAGAAAATGCTCTTGTGAGGGAGTATGCTTTAAGAGTGAAGTGAGGCCAATTGTCTTTCCTCACAATTTAGCGCTCCCTATCAATTATTTCATGTCACTGAACGGTAGAGCCTTTGGTAAGGCAAAAGATGTGAAGACAATCCATTGTGCTATCCTAGGAAGGTTGATCCTGTAAATAGTTTGAAAAGTGTCATTTGCAAAGTCACTATTAACCAACTAGCCTTGATCCAACTTAGGTAGGAAGGTCCCCTCATTTAGGGCCAAACTCCAAACCTATTTTATGGTTTAAAAGATATCCAAGTGCCTCTGTGGCCGAGACGTATAGGGGTGGGGTGAGTGGACAACCTTACCAAATGGATTGGAATAATCCCACCTCTTTAGATTTGTAGTGGCTAGTGGAGAGATAGGTTGAAGCTTTTGTAGATAATGTTTATATGACTTGGATGATGAAAGAGCCATAGCTAAGTGCTCCAAATATGACAATGATAAATGACTATTTAACCTTGTCAGAAGCTTACACAAAATCCATTTTGATAAAGAGTGCATCTAAACTTGGGGTGTGTGACCATTCCATTCCTTCCCATACTGTGATGACATTAGCTAACATAAAATGCCCTTTGCTAGGTAGAGCTTTGGTGAGGAGCCTATAGGTAGCATCCAGCAACACGATTGGCCTCCAGTTGGTGATAAGCTTCGGGTCATTGCCCTTGGGAATTAATTCAATAAATCGTTGGTGGATTCAGAGCTTTAAGAGAAGAGCTAGGAGCACTTGTATCAGTCTTTGCATCTCTGCTCATCCCAGTCAAGATGGTACCGTCTTCATTCCTGACCTAGTAAGCTTTAGATAGAGGGCACATTTTGTTCCCTGCAGGCAGCTGCAGTTTACTTCTAGGAACAGTTGAATTCCTGGCACTATGTTTGAGGCAAAGGAGATGTTCTTCCAAATAGTAGAGTGAGAGGGACCTCTATTATGTAATGAATTTATGATGATAACTTCAGGAATACTCTTGGCTTGAACAACATTGAATAACATAATATATAGGGGCAGTGCAAAATCCAGACGTAGGTTGCTGCTTAAGAATGGTTTCTGCTCTTCATTAGTTCTAGTCATCTTGGGGTTGCTAACTGCTATTTGAATTATGTGTATATTCAACAGCTTAGAATTGTTTCTTAACTAATATGAGGCAAACATGTTTTAGCCATACCATATACTCTTTTAGGAGACATAAATGCAAGCTTCACGCTGCTAATTAATACACAGTGCAATGCTGCAAACATCTCTGGTTTCTCTTGATATTTTCAGTTTCCTTTCCAAATTTTCCAGGTCTAAGTTTATGCTTGCCGATATTTTCTAATATTTTCCAATATTTCCCTGATGTTTCCAGTATGTTTCTTAACAGAGTCTTAGACACATATTCTGCGAAATGATATTGTGACACACACACAGAGCATTAGTTTCTTATCGCAACTTGCTCATCAGCATTAGGGCTGTTTTTAAGCTTGATAGAAGAAGCAAAAATGTTACCTTCACATGTTCATAATGCCTGTTACATGATATCATTCATCTAGATGGTTAATACTTGCTAGAACTTACAGTAATCTAGAACATCTGGGCACCTAAAGCCCTATTATATGCTCCATTCTATGTTCAGCTCATACTATAGATTTTCAAAATTTATCATAATTTTTTGAAAGTGGTTTGTCTTCCAATTCTGTCAAATTAGTCTGAGTTTTGTTAAGGCTATGAAGTCGTCTTGATTTTATGAGTTGTTTTGTTGTGCAGAATCCAATCGCCTATACAAGCATCATAAGAGGGCACTTGTCAGGTTAGAACAAGCTGCAAATTCTGCCATGCAAAGATCTCTTGCCTCCAAAGGAGCCTTTGCAATCTTATATGGCCGCCATTTAAAATATTTTATAAAAAAGAATGAGGTATGCTGATCTGCTTTTGAATGGTCAAACCATCGTAACATTTATGTAGTCAGGTGGTAAAGTGGTGATATTTTCGAGTAATTGCAATTTGCATGCAAAAATTTCTTGCAATCAATATATATATATATATAATTGTTAAGCTAATAAGTATGATACCATAAAAATCGTTCTTATTCCTGTTGGAGCAAATATTGAGTATTGATATATCTTCTATATGTTATGAATTTTATTTTTTCAACAAAAATGGGTATTTTTTGTATTAAAAAGTGGCTGCAGAAGTTGCCCACATTTTCCTTATAGAACACTTGCTGTAGTGTGAGCAAGTTGCTAATGTAACTTAGTCGAAGTTTAACTTAGGAAAAAACACATTAATATGTTGGCTTATTGAGCTAAGTTAAAGTTACGAAAGGTAAAACAATTTACTCTAGTGAGTTTTAATCTTAGTTATTGATCTCAAGTGAAGCAAGGTGTAGTCTCTGCTGTCAGTCACTTTGAGATTAGGGATTTAGGTCAATGTAAAGTTATAAAAGCAAGGCTAAAGAGAAGATAAAGACACACTACAACAACACAAGATTGAGAGCGTCATTTTAGTGAGCAGTGTGTTGGGTCCAAGGTAGTGCAAAGAGGCCAGAGATCTAGGTCTGCAGAAAAGAACGAGCACTGATCATGGGCACATATGCTAGATCTGATTGAGGTTAATTATATTTTGTATTTTTACAAGTGGGCCATTATCCCAGGGTGAGAGCCCCCGTAAGTTTGGATTTTTTTAATGAAAACTTGTTGGGTAAAAATCTGTTTGTGTCATTATGATTGAAATCATTATATTTGCTTTTGCTTGTTGAGAAACCAAGTGCTGGATAGATTAAGGCTTGATTCCTCTTTTTTGATAATTACTTGTGAATGTTAGCTGTCTTCTTATTAATTTATGTTTTCTTCATCAAGCAATTATACAAAACTTCAAAGCATAAAGATCACAAAGAGACAAAGAACACTAGAAATTAGGCTGCAAGCCAAGGCAAAACTCCACAAAGGGGAAAACCCAAACAATCCTTCTCTTATAGAATGAGATCAAAATGAGATATCCAAGACCCAAGAGCAAGACCAAGACTGCCACAAAGGTCCAAGCCAACCCTCCTCCAAATCAAAGTCAACAAAAGTCAACACTGGTCAAACCTTCTGAAATCTGGTCAAATTGTATAAATTTCAGACCTGCAGTAAAGGACACATTTTGGACTTGTAATATTCACAGAGTTACCACAGAAACTTCGCATGTGTGAGCATAAACAAGCTAGAAAACCTGAATTTTCTTTGTCTTTTGACTTTGGTTCCTTTTCTTCTTGTCTTTTGCACAAAAATCGATGTAATGTGTGAATGAATGAATGAGCTACCAAGAGGTTGAGTTGACTTGTATATATAATTGTCCAGGAGGGTCAAATAACTGCCACTTAGGCGAACTTGTCCAGGGAGCGCTGACTTGGTCTTGTATTGACTTTTTGACTCAAAATAAAATTCTTTTTATTTTCTTTATAAAAATCCAAATGGGACTTGACTCAAATACATTTCTTTTGACTCTTCATAAATCCTTTTTGATTCAATTGACTTCATAAGCATGAAGAACATACCTTTGACAAAAGAAAAAAAAATAATAATGATGAATATAATAAATATATCAATGATAAAAATTATATTTTATTACATTATGAAGACCGACACTGGTTACATTTTTCAACATTGCTGGATTTTATTGTGTTAGGAACCTAGCAATGCGTTTAAATCAATAGATTAATTTTTCTGCTACGAATTTAAGTGTCGGGTGCTAGGTTTGCAAGAAATATAACATGGTATCAGAGCTCTAGAAAACTTTGAAGGAGAGATGTAAGAACACTAGGGTTTGCAACAACGAATTTCTTCTTTTTACGACAACATTTTTTTTTCTAATTTTGTAGCTACGGTTTTGTGGCCAAGGTTGATTTGTGAGATGACATCACTGAGTAGTTTGCGATATAAAGATAGGTTGGATGGGGTTGTTAACTTCAGTCCTTGGAAGGAGCAGATAACCATAGTTTTAAAAATGAATGGTTTGTGGAATTTTGTGAACATAGATATCCAAGTTCCTTCAATTCCAAACTAAGCAATCAAGCACAATTAGAAGGATGTGAAAGTGATGGCTATAATTTTGGATGGTGTAAGGGATCATATAATTCCTTACATAACATGAAAGTTTTCAACACGTCAGATGTGTGTCGCCCTAATCAATTTTTATTAGAGTACAAATGAAAACATAAAAGATGGTGCTTTGGGAAAAATTGAACAATATCAAGATGAACAAGTTTGAGTCTGTAACATCTTACTTCACAAGGATCGACTAGGCTCGTGATGAGCTTTAACCTGTTGGGGAAGCTGTAAATGATTTAGGGATTGTGAAAGTGCTTTGAAAGAATGTGCCAAGCATTGGACTACCTTTGTGGATGGAATCTTGGCTAGGCAACAACTTCTTGATTGGAGCCGGTTGTGGGATGATTTCATCTAGAAGGAGATTTATGAGAATTCAATAACTGGAGGACAACGAAGGAGAGGTGAGGAGAAAGAGGAGATTGCTCTTGCTGCACAAGCAAAAAAGGGCAATGGGAAGCGCAAGTAGAATCAGAGTGGAGGTGGACCTTTGCAGGGTAAGGATATGAGCTATGTCAAGTGCTTTGCATTTCAAAAGTTTGGGCATTTCGCCAATCAATGACCAAATAGAGAAGGGCAAGGGAAAGACAACTACGTCAACCATTGCATACATGGATGAGTGGGCTGAGAAGTTTGAGAGGAACTTTACCTTGGTGTCATGCCTTTTTGAGACCGTCATGAAAGATGCATGGTTTGTAGATAGTGGGGCATCTCACGATATGACATGAATGAGGGAAGTGTTCCTTAGTGTTTCTGAGATGGATTCAAACATGCATGTGAAATATGGTATGAGTATGATACCTTGGTGGAGTCTGCTACTTGCTCATCCCTCACTCGCGCTATTTGCATTGGCGTTCCTGTACTCGCACATTCCTGCGTTTGCACGTTCCTGCACTCGTGCATTCCTTCACTCATGTGTTCCTGCACTCGTGTGTTCCAACTTCCTGCACTTATGCATTCCGTCACTCGTGTTCCCACACTCGCGCGTTCTTGCACTTGCATGTTCCTGCACTCGCGCCTCCCTGCACTTGTGTTCTTGCACTCACGTTCCTTCACTTGCATTCATGCACTCGTGCGTTCCTGCACTTGAGCTTCCTTTCTTGATTATGAAGACTATGAAAGATGCTTCTTGGATGTGTTGTCTAAATCAGTGTTGTTAAAAGCGCGATTCAATCGCGCTTTTTTCAAAAAATCGCGAGTTTTTCCCTAGCCCGATTTAATCGCGATTTTTATAGGAAAAAAGCGGGCTAAATTTTTTTGCCGATTTTTTGGGAAAAAAGCGCAGGAGGCGGAGGCAACGCGATTTAATATGAAAGTTTGGGTTTTTTTTTGGTCATTTGCACAGTGGGCGCGTGCGGGAGGAGAAGGAAGTGTTGGAGAGAGCAGGTGAAGAGGGTTTGTGTCATTGTGACCGAATCTAAGTGCTTGGAGGACGAATTCAAGAGGAGACCACCGATTTCTCCATAGAAACGATATGTAGATTAATTTTTTTTTTTGTTTTCATTGTTTAAAAACTTTGTTTTTCTATGTTTTTCATTGTTTTTGGTTGGGAAACTTCATATGGGCACCATTTTTCTTTTGTTTTCATTGTTTTTAAAAAAAAATTTGTATTTCTTCATTGATTTGGGATGGGTAACTTGGTATGACTATGGGAACCAATTTTTTTTTTTTTTTGTTTTCATTTTTTTAAACATTGTTTATGTTTTTTGATTTTCATTGTTTTTGGCATTTGCCATTTGGTTGGATAACTTGGGTTTGGAAGTTTGGAACTTTGGATTTTGGAAATTTGTAACTTGTAATTTTGTAAATGGCAAATGCTAAATTGTAATCCTAAATTCATATTTCCTAATCCTTATAATATTTTCCCATAGGCTTGCAACTTAAAGTTCAAAGTTCAAAAACAAACATGCCAAGGAAATTGGATCCTTTCTGGGAATATGGTGTGCCTAATGCTCCGAATGATAGACAAAACTTGACTTGCAAGTTGTATGGAAAGGAGATACGTGGGGGGGTGTATAGGTTGAAGTATCACCTTGCACAAATCCCTGGACATGATGTGGGGCCTTGTACAAATACAAATGCTAAACTTATCCAAAGAGCCATGAGAGCATTGGGAGAATTAGAGCAGACTAGAGAGGCCAAAGAAGAACTCAAAAGGCAACTAAAAAGGTCAGCTGAAGGAAGTGGGCCAAGTGGCGCTGGTTCTACTCTAGCATCAGTCAATCCGGTAGCTGCACCATCATTTTTTGTTCCTCGAACCACACCTGGTTCATAGCCATCTATCGGTTCAATGCTAAAAAGAACCGAGAAAGAAGAAGCTGACAACTTGCTAGCAAAATTTCTCCTCTGGAGTGATATTCCTTTCAGCATTGTAAGGAATAATCCATTTTTCCAACCTGCTGTTGATGCTATTGCCCGTGTTGGCCCGGGGTACAAAATCCCTTCTTATCATGATTTCAGAGGCCAGATTCTTCAAAATGAAAAGCGTGATTGCACCCAAAGATTGGAGGATTTTAGGGCATCATGGGCACAAACAGGATGCATTGTTATGTCAGATGGTTGGACTGACCAAAA
>APFE030629375.1:124081-159171 GCA_000404065.3 Pinus taeda
TTTTGGGTGATCCCTAAATCCAATGGCTGAAATAGATTTAGATCTATGGCTGAGATTAAATGCTCATTTAAATCTCACTTTCTTTTTTTTAATTCACCCCACTTTAATAAAGACCCACTTAGTCATTTATTTCCAAAGTCACTTTTCCTTTCTAATTTTTCATTGACTTTATAAAAGTCACTTTAAAATTAGACTTAGTAACTTTAAAAGTCACTTTTAAATTAAATTTTAACTTTATAAAAATTATAAAGTCACTTTAGGAGAAAAATTAAAATCTTTTGGACAATTTTCCCTAGGCCAAAGATCAAAGCCTAAGGGAACCACTTGTCCTCCGGTACCAAATTTCAACAGTTTTCACTGGTGAAAAGCCCGAGGTTGGGCACCTGAAGATCTTTGGTTATCCAGTTTACTTCCATGTGACAAAAGAAAATAGGAATATGCTGGAAGCCTCATGTAAGAAAGGTACTTTTGTTGGTTATTGTGGGAATTGAAAAGGTTACAAAATATGCGTATTTGGTCAAAGAATTATAGAGTTTAGGAGGGATGTAACATTTGATGAAGAAGCAACTCTTGGAAAGGCAGGCGACACTCTTCTTCCTCCTACTAATGTTGATAGACAAGATGTTTGAAATACAAGAAGACCCTAAGGCTGAAACTGATCTTGCTGATGAACCCATGGAGCCCATGGACCCCTTGGATCTTCCTCCATGTGATCTTTCTGCTAAAAAGAGACCGTTATGGCTTCGTGACACTCTTCAAGATGCTAATAAACATGCTGACCCCAGAGGAACCTTCAGAGAAGGCAAGAAACCATGCCGGTTCTAGGGATATGTTGTAGCGATGAATAACATTATTTGAGTTGAACCATGCACTTTTGAAGAAGTTGTGAAAGATCGTGTGGAAAGATGCAATAGTTGAAGAATATGTGTCCATCATTCATAATGATGTATGGGAAGTAGTTCCAAGACCCCAAGGTAAGTTTGTTGTGTCTTCTAAATGCGTATATAAAATTAAACATGGTTTTGATGGATGTATTGAAAAATATAAAGCTAGATTTGTGGCCAGAGGTTTCTCTTAGAAAGAGGGAATAGACCATGATGAGATTTTTGCACTTGTTGCCCGATACACGACCATCTGATCTATTGTAGCTCTAGTTGCTAGCCAGGGATGAACTCTTCACCAAATAAATGTGAAGACTGCTTTTCTGCATGTCTTCTTGAAGGAAGAAGTATTTGTAGAGCAACCACAAGGTATTGAAGTACATGACCAGAAAAGTCATGTATGTACACTGAAGAAAGCCCTCTGTGGTTTGAAGCAAGCTCCAAGAGCTTGGTATGTTCACATCGATAACTTCTTGATGAAGCTTGGTTTTACTAGAAGTAATGTTGATTCAAATCTTTACTTCAAAACAATCCAAGTTATGCCTTTGCTTTTGGTAGTATATGTTGATGATTTATTTTTGACCGGTGGTGAGCCTCTTATCATCCAGTGTAAGAGGGAGTTAGCTTTTGAATTTGAAATGAAAGATCTTCCTTTGATGCACTACTTTCTGGGTCTAAAAGTATGGCATAGAGTTGGTGAGGTTTCCATTTCTCAAGGAAAATATATTGTCAAACTACTAGAAAGATTTGGCATGAGAAAATGTAAATCCATGAATACTCCGATGGAGATGAATTTTAAGAAGCTATGTGGTGAAGCTGCAGGACCTGATTTGGCTAATCCTTCTGGGTATTGACCACTGATTGGGGCATTGATGTTCTTAGCAAACACTAGACTGGACATATGTTTTGCAGTCAATAGTCTAAGTCAATATATGATTAAGCCATCACATGCACACTGGATTGAAACAAAGCATATGTTGAGATACTTGCATGGGACCATTAATCTTGGATTGAGATATACTGCTGGAGATGTAAGACTACATGAGTACTCAGATGCTGATTGGGCTGGTAATTCTACTGACAGAAAAAACACATCTAGGTGCTGCTTCAGCTTTTAGGATCTACCATGATATCTTGGATGAGGAGAAAGCAAAAGTCTGTAGCCTTTAGCACGACTAAACTTGAGTACATTGCTGCTAGCATGGCTAGCTGTGAGGCGGTACAACTAAGGAAGCTCTTGGGAGATATGTTTGAGCATGTATTGGATACGACAATAATTTTCTGTGACAATAAGAGTGGGGTTCAACTTGCTGAAAATCGCATGTTCCATGACAAGTCCAAGCACATTGAGATCAAGTATCACTATATCCGGGATATGGTGCAAAGAGTAGTAAGACTCCATCATATTGCGATTGATGATCAAATAATTGAATACTTACCAAGCCTTTTCCGAAAGGAAAGTTGTTGGTATTCAGAGAGCAACTTTGGATTGACGGATGTGACACTTCCTGGAGGGGCATTCATTGTGCATGATCCTTGCCAAGTGGTAATCCACCCAAGAAGAGACTTGGTTGCGCGTGATCCTTGACAAGTGGTAATCCCCCTAGGCAAAGATGAGACTTGGTTGAGCTTGATCCTTGCCAAGTGGTAATCCACCCAAGCAGAGACTTGGTTGTGCGTGATCCTTGACAAGTGGTAATCCCCCCAGGCAAAGATGAGACTTGGTTGTGCCTGATCCTTGTCAAGTGGTAATCCCCCCAAGCATAGACTTGGTTGTGCGTGATCCTTGACAGGTGGTATTTCCTCCAAGCGGAGATGAGACTTGGTTGTGCGTGATGCTTGTAAAGTGGTGATCCCCCCAAACAGAGACTTGGTTGTGCGTGTTTCTTGATAAATGGGAATCCCCCCAAGCAGAGATCAAACTTGGCTGTGCGAGATCCTTGTCATGTCTTGGCAAGTGGTAATCCCCCCAATTGAATATAGGGTGATGGATAAATCTCCCCTATGATGATTCTTCTTCGTTAGATTGTAATATCATTTTTCCAAAGCAAAGATCCTTGTTTCAAAATGTAATTCCTCCATAGTTGAGAGGGAATGTTGAAAATTGAAAGCTAAGGGATGAATTTCCTTGAATAAAATCTTATTTCTAACTATTCTAGAGTGAGTTTCTAAAAATAGAATATCATCTATCATTTCAAGCATGACTTTCCAAAAATAGAAAATCACCTTGCTTCAATTGGTAATCAAGTATAGATAATGGAAAATCTCTTAGCTTATCCTTAATCAATCTTAATTTTTCAATTTTTACTTAATTATTATTATTATTATTATTATGATACTTTAATATCATTATTATTAAAATAGAAATACATGTCACCTCTCCTACTTGGCACTCAACCATGCCACTTTGTTCCTCTCTCTCTCCTTGATGGCTCTCGTACCCCGCTCTCCCTCTCTTAATTTATTTGTTGCACTCCTATTACACTTTCTCACATGCATTAAAAACTCGTCATAGCACTTCCCTTACACACACTAAAGTCTCGTCATAAAAGATTTCTCTTACGCTCTCTTCAATGCATAAGTTACACTCTCTCCTTAAGTGCATGCCTACCTCCTCAAATGGCATATGTAACTCACCCTCAAGGCATGCGAGTTACTCCTCTCCTTCATGGCTCGATCTCGTTGCTCGTCCTATATATATGTAACTCTCGTCTTCACTCTCACTCTCTTTTGCATTGTGAAAGGAGACATCGAAAATGTGAAAGAGAGTTGGAGAGACTAGTGAAGGATTGAGCGAGTCAGAGAGAGACTTGGAGAGGAAGAGTAGAACTTGGTTAGCCAAAGTGATTTAGTGTTTGCATCAACTACAACTATTAGAGATCTTCTCCAGATTTGGTTGAACTTCTTCATTTTCTCATTGTATTCTCGTTAGAGAGAATTTTAGCCTAAAAGTGGCCTCCTAAGGAAAAATCAAGAAATTAATAAAAAATGCCATGTAGACAATTTTTAATATTACTTTACTTTTATCTATGTTCCACAATACTTATTAACACGAGATTTAATAATTTATTTAATATATTATTCTAATTTTTTACTTTTAGCAAAAACCCTCAATATATGACACTTTTATTAAAATAATTGGCTATATACATTTTATACTTAAATTTGACTGTTTATATTTATGTTTTATATTTAACTCTATATATAGATTATATATAACTTTTTTTTTGTGTTTCTACATAATGTTGTCTACTATAGCCACAATTACGCCCAAAATATTTTTTTTGGCTGAAATCCAGTAATTTGTCATTTTTGGAATACGTTTTTTAACTATTTAACTATTTTATATTTAACTATATATTCTATATTTTAGTTGGAATTTGGTAATTTGTCCTTTTTGGAATATATTTTTTTAAACTATTTAACTATTTTATATTTAATTATAACTATATTTTATTTTTAACAATTTAACTATTTTCTATTTTATATTTTAAATTTAATTACTTTGTAACTATTAGCTATTTTATCTTTAACTATAATTACATTTTATTTTTAACTATTTAACTATAATTGTCTATATTAATCTTTTATATTTCACTGTCTACATATATATTCTATATTTAACTAATTTTTTTTGGTGTTTTTTGGGGGCATGGTTGTTAATTTCAAACAGGCGTACATTTTTAATTTATATTTTTTTACTAATATCAAGATTTACATTGCATTAATAACTTTTTCGATATTCTGATTCATATGGGTAAGATAGGTAAATAACATTAATAAAATATTTTACGAATACCCAAATTAATAATAAAATATTTCACCAATATCCAAACTAATAATAAAAGATTTCACGAATACCCAAATTAAACAATTTAAAATTATTTAGGACATGTACCTCTTTTTAAATATAAAGTATTTTGATTGGTTTACATATTATGACATGGAAATTACGTGAAAATTTCATGGGCAGTTTTAGGTTGATATTTCTTCTAATGGTTTCTCTACTGAACAATTGATTTCTAATAGAAGAAGAAATTGGTTGGGTTTTCACCTTGTGGGTTTTTCCCTAGTCATTGGACCTAAATTTTTGTGTCTCCTTGTGTTCTTAACTATCTTCTATTTTGCATATGGTTTATATGGTGTATGTTCTATCTACAATTGCTTAATTGATATTGCAACTTGAAGAAGTTTTATCTTAAGTAATTGTTTCAACATAGAACATCAAGTTTTGAACACAAACACATTCAAGGTGTTGTGTGCCAAGGAGAGCATCAGGAGGGAGCTGAATACACCATATAACTCTCCACTGAATGGGGTGGGAGAGCGCAAGAACATGGCCATAGTTGGAGCGGCTAAAGAAATCTTTCATGACTAGGGGTTGCACAAGTTTCTTTCTGCTAAGACATGAAATTCAATAATTTTCTTGCAGTATCGGAGCCCACACAGAGTGGGGCGCTTTACACTAGAGGAGACATTTATAGGGAAGAAATTGGATGTATCACATTTCTCGATATTTAATTAGTTTGGTGTACTGCTGTGTAGTAGCAGAGAAAAGGAAGAACTTGGATCCCACAACAGGGAAGGGCATCTTTGTGGGTTACAATGAGAAATCCAAGGTGTACAGGATATATACAATAGTACTCACGAAAACAGTCATCAGGATAGTTGTGATGTTTGAGGAGGAATGTGCTTTGAAGAAGTCCTTAGAGCGCGAAAATGAATATAGTGTAGGAGGAGTAGTGGGCTCCGAAGCAAGAGGCTCAACCAGAACCTCAGACTATCGCTGTGTATGGGTAGGTTGAGCAACATAAGGTCGAGGGAACACACATATGGAGGAGTGAGAGGGGCCCACTCAAGTAGTTAGTTTTTGTAGCATTGGATGTTTTCTAGCCACAAAATTTTGTGAAGAGGCTAGAATACATGAGATCTCCAAAACCCAGAAATCGTTTTTGGAAATTTCGGCTTAGAATTGACTTAATTAGATAATTAACCAATTTTTAAATATTTCCTAAGTCTAAGCTTAGAGAATATGGTTAATTAATCAGTGTTAATTAAGTCAAGGCTAGAATTGTTGATTTGGGGTAGCATCGGATGTGCTCTAAGCCTCAAATTTTGCAAGGAAGCTTGGGCACATGCATTCCAAAGAACCTAGAAACCGTTTTTGGAAATTCCACCCAGAGATGATTATATTAAAATAATTAATATTTTTAATGGGGTTTCTAAGTCTAAACTTAGGAAAATTAAAATATTAATGACTATTAATCTAATTGTGGGTGAATCTTCTAGATAAAGACGAAGATTAAGTCAAAACAATTTGAGCCTTTGATTAAGAGTTAATTTAGGTCGTTGGTTGTCCAACAGAAAGATAGAAGAAGGGGCTTGAGGGTCATTTGGAAAACACACCAAAAGAGATCAAGGAATTGATTTTCTGAAGTGAGAAGTCCTCAGGAGGAAAATTCGATTGAGGAGATTTCTTGCAGTTGAGGGGCAGGGATAGCAGCTTCTGGAGAGAGAGATTCTTAGCCGAAGAATTATCAGTAGAGAGAGGCAGAGAGTGATCCCACAACTCTCACGCAGAGGCTGACGTTGGGCTAGAAGGGCCAATGTAGAGATAGTGCAGAGGGAGAGAGAGAGTCGAAAATCAGAGTAGAGAGTCAATTTCAGCTGTCGGAAGCCGAGGTGTGAGACCGGGAGACTGAGAGCAGTGACTCTAGGCTATAGATTGATTCCCCAGTTGGGTGATGCTGTGCCTGAGAGGGTTGACGCTGGTACAACGTAGAGGTAGCGCCGGGCTTGCCAAGGGCACCTCATCTAGCAGCCGGATCAACCGAGACTTTTTCTTAGTGATTGTGTGAGGTAATCTCGCAAAGCTTCTGCCAGTATTTCTCTCTCTGTAACTGAATAACCCTGTGAGGTATTCAGAATTTGCTACTGCTTAATAATAATAAACCCTCAGAGCTACTGCACTGGTTTTCCCACATTGGTTTTTTTCGGGGACGTTTGTCCAAAAATAACGGTGTCCTATGTGTTTGTATTTTCTTGCTCAACTTCTATGTTTCAGAATCATATTTAATTTGGTGTAGGTTGCTTCAGTAATTTACTTCAATATTTCAAGAAGAAATCTGAAATAAGTTTGTAATGTAATTTATGATCTAGGTGAAGGAGATTTCGCTGGTTGCAGTAAGATTCCTGAGATTGTTAGACTTAGGAATTTTCACATGGTATCAGAGTTGTTGATGTGAAACAGGAAGAACAGATCTAGCACTGAAGCAAGGGACAACTTGTTGCAGCAAGTAGCAGTTCAAGTCCCATGAGGGATTGCATAGTTCTAGCTAGGAGGGCTATATTTTTGAGGTTGTCTCTCTTTGAGTGAGCCGACAGAGAGGTAAGAATGTTGGATCGAGAATTTGGCAAGGCAGAGGGAGCCACATAGAGCCTCAGTGTAGAGCTAGAGGGACGCAATTTTCTGCAAGCTGAGTGCTGGGCAGAAAAGCCATCGGAAGAAGGAAGCAAATTGCATAGTGAGGGGATACTTCCTCAGTGGTTTCTTGCCGAGGAAATCAATATTTCTCATTTCCTGGGCAATAGAGGAGCAACAAACTTACCAACTCCATCAGGGAGTACGTAAGCCAACGTAGAAGCTACGTAGAGAAAGAGGGAGCTCTTCGACAATTTTCAGAGGATATGGAAACCAGTGACTTGAGGGATTAGGACAGGTTGGATGGAGCATCCAACTACATCATCTAGAAGGCTAGAATATCTTTCCTTCTAGATGGGCATGCCATCAAGACGTGTGTTGATAGTGTGGTAGCTAAACTTGCGGATGCAAATATGCTAAAGAAGTACAAGGCTGAGATGAAAAAGGCCAAGAGGATGATCCTGGATGGAGTCAAGGATCACGTGGTGTGCCACATTGCTAGCAGAGCAACTGCTAAGGAGATGTGGGATGCTTTGGCCACGTTATATCAGGGATCTTCTGAGCAGCGTAAGATGTACTTGGAATAGAAGTTGAGATCTGGGAGATGCAAAAGGGAGAACATGTGGATCCATTCCTCACAAAGCTGAAGGAGACTCGTGATGAGTTTTCGGCTATGGGGCACACACCTCAAGATTCAGAGTTAGTGAGACGAGCCCTAAATTCTGTCTCGGATGAGTGGCAAGTCTTTGTCCAAAGTATCCTGGGCAGAGCAGCATTGCCGAATTGGGATGAGATGTGGGCAACTCTAAAACAAGAGGAGCTGAGGAGAGACTTGGTCAAGGTCAAACTTGACGGAAGCAACAGCAACAATGGGTCGAAGCCCAAGGAGGAGGAGGATAATGCAACCCTTGCATTGAAGGGGCAACAGGGGCAACAAAGACGAAAGGACATCTCCAAGCTGAAGTGTTTTATATGTGGTGAGATGGGCCACTATGCATCCCATTGTCCTTTGAATAAAAAGGACAAGGATGAGAAGCACAATCCTAAGGTTGTAGCCGCAAAGATTGAACATGAGGAGTTCGTCATGACAACCAAGATACCTCCAGGAGGGAGGTGGGTTGATTTAGAACTGTAGTTCGATAGAGCTACAAATGGGAAGGATCCTTGAGGAGTCCACCTCTTGGATCAATACCTTGCTACAGGAGCCCAGTTTTGTAGTAGCAGGATGGACTAGTGTCGGATAGTGCCAAGGAATGTTGGGGAGGGAGTTGCAGTGGTTAGGAGTGCTAGAGTCTGAGCAGCACAGAGCGGAGTTGACACCAGTGCAGATGGCACAGAGTAGAGGTCAGCAGCAACACAGTAGATTTAGAGGGTCAGCGTAGAAACTAGCAACAGTCAGTTCCAACATTCACGTGGTATCATATTGAACACACTTAGTTTAGTAATTTTGGATGTTTTTCAGTTGCTTCTCTCAGCAACTGAGTTGCCGTACGGATGCAGTGTTTGCAGTGGCAGTACTAGTAGCATAATAGATGGAACATTTGAGAGGGAGTTGTAGTACAAATGTAGCGTTGGCAATGGAAATGTCAAAAGAAGCAATACAGTAGCAGCAACAATGCAGTAGTTGGTGGACAACATGTCAGACATTAGCAATGCAGAGGACGATGCTTCAGAGTCAAAGCAGTATGCAACGACAATGTACTGCAAGAGCACGTTCCTCGCTAAGAGGGAGTTTTAATTTGGGGTAGCATCAGATGTGCTCTAAGCCTCAAATTTTGCAGGGAGGCTTGGGCACATGCATTCCAATGAACCCAGAAACCGTTTTGGGAAATTCCACCTAGAGACGATTATATCAAAATAATTAATATTTTTAATGGGGTTCCTAAGTCTAAACTTAGGAAAAATAAAATATTAATGGGTATTAATCGAATTGTGGGTGAATCTTCTAGATAAAGACGAAGATCAAGTCAAAACGATCTGAGACTTTGATTAAGAGTTAATCTAGGCTGTTGGTTGTCCAACAGGAAGATATAAGAAGGGGCATGAGGGTCATTTGGAAAACATACCAAGAGAGATCAAGAAATCAATTTTTTGAAGTGAGAAGTTCTCAGGAGGAAAAATCGATTTTTCTGAAGTGAGAAGTTCTCAGGAGGAAAAATCGATTGAGGAGATTTCTTGCAGTTGAGGGGTAGGGATAACATCTTCTGGAGAGAGAGATTCTCAGCCGTAGAATTATCACTAGATCGAGGCAAGGAGTGATCCAACAACTCTCATGCAAAGGCTGATGCTGGGCTAGAAGGGCCACAGAGACAACACAAAGGGATAGAGAGAAAGTCGAAAATCAAAGCAAAGATTCAGTTTTAGCAGCCGGAAGCCGAGGTGTGAGCCGAGAGACTGAGAGCAGTGACTCTGGGCTATTGATCAATTCCCCAGTTGGGTGACACTGTGCCTGAGAAGGTTGATGCTGGGACAACTCAGAGGTAGCGCAGAGACATCATAGGGCCTGCCAGGGGTACCTCATCCAACAGGCTGACTAGTTGGGACTTTTTCTTAGGGATTGATTGTGTAAGGTAACCTCACAAAGCTTCTGCCAATATTTCTCTCTCTGTAACTGAATAACCTTGTGAGGTATTCAGAGATATATTTAGAATTTGCTACTGCTTAATAATAATAAACCCTTAGAGCTGTTGCACCGGTTTTCCTGCATTGGGATTCTCTGGGGACATTTGTCCAAAAATAATGGTGTCCTAGGTGTTTGTATTTCCTTGCTCAGTTTCTGTGTTTCAGAACCATATTTAGTTTGGTTTAGGCTACTTCTGTAATTTATTTCAATATTTCAAGAAGAAATTTGAAATGAGTTTGTAATGTAATTTACGATCTAGGTGAAGTAGATTCAGCTGGTTGCAATAAGATTCCTAAGATTGTTAGACTTAGTAATTTTCACAAGAACCATCTAGAAACTCACACAGATCGATCTGAAGATGATTCTAGCCATCGATTATGTTTTAATCTTGGCCATTGGTGGTCTAATAAAGGATTATAAGAGGAGGTCGATGTGGTGATGGTTTAGACACTTTAGCGTTTTGATTTTTGAGCATATCGATTTCTAGAGTAGCAACAGTTAGTTGCTGGAGGGAGAGCTAGAGATCGAAGTAGTGAGAGAAGGGCAGAGACAGTGAGGCTGGAGGAGGCATTCCAAATCCAGCGAGTGCATTTGTAGAGAGGCAGAAGAGCCATAGAGAGGCTGACGTAGGGGCAATGCAAAAATCTCTAGAGGCAAGATCGATTTGCTGAGAGGGAGAGACTTTTTCAGTTCCAGAGGTTGGGAAGGAGTCCCAGAGTTCCAGAGAAGCATCTTTCCAGTTAGCAGAAGGCATAACGACTTCATCAGAGATCAATCTGAGGCTAGATGTCTGGCAAGTTGTGCAGAGCAGTGCAAAGGCTGACCTAGAGGGTCAGAGGGCCGAATTTCTGAAGGCAAGTCATGTCGAGAATTTGCTTGTGGGGTGATGAAAATTCCTCACTAGATTTTTTCTAGTATTTTCTCTGTAGGATTGCCAGATTTCGACACCCAATTGTATTCAAAATTTCTCACTGCTGCAAAATAATAAAACCCTCAACTGCTGCACTGGTTTTCCCAGGTTGGGTTTTTCCGAGGACTTTTGTCCAGAAATAATGGTGTTATTTTTATGTGTGTGCTAACATTTCTTAGCTTCTAGTGTTTTATTCTTCCACCGTTTTATTTTTGTAGATTGTAGTGTGATTTATTTGCTGTAGCAAACAACAAATATATTGTTAAATTAAATATCAATTAGGAGAATAATTTCCAGTTGTTGCAATAGGATTTCTGTTTTGGAATTTTCACATGGTATCAGAGCGTAGTGGTTCAACCAGAGAGCTCAGAGGCGAAAAGAAATAATTTCATTGCTTAGTGTGGGTAAAGGGTCGAAATTCCTAAGGGCAGTGCAGTCATTCTGCCAAGAGGCCAAGTTACTTGTGGATGCACGATTTTTTTTGAGTGGGGAAGAATAAATTCGATCTTCCAGATCGAGTAATTCCAAAGGCAGAGGAAGAAACTCAGAGTTTTCGTTAGGCGGATCTCTAGCTGGACGTAGTGGTTTTTGCGACAGTTCGCTAGCTAGAGTAGAGCCAACATCGGGGGAAGAGAGAAGAGCACACACAGGAGGAAAATTCTCCTCAGGGAACTTCTAGTCTCAAGAAGCTCGATTTTCCTTGCAAATTGGTGATTGTTGTGAGCGGATCTTCTCTAGAAGGGAGTGCAAATAATGTAGCAGCAGTCGAGTAGAAGGAAAGAGGAAGTTTTCAATAGTTCGTTGAGATGGTCACTGTAGGGCTTCATGATCAAGACAGGCTGGATTGAGCTTCCAACTACATCATGTGGAAGGCAAGGATGTCCTTCCTTCTAGATGAATATGGCCTGAAAGCCTATATTGATGGAGTGACGGATGGAGATCAACTGAAAGAGTACAGAAAGGAGATGGCACAGGCGAAGCTGTTGATCCTAGACAGAGTCCGGGACCATATAGTCTCACATATAGCTGGCAAAGATACTGCAAGAAGATGTGGGATGCTCTTGCCACGTTGTATTAGGGTACTTCCTAGCAACGAAAAAATTAACCCGGAGGAGAAGCTGAGGCTCATCCAAATTTAGAAAGGGGAAGGCATAGACCTCTTCCTCACCAGGATTCAGGAGGCTTGGTACCAGTTGTCAGTTGTTGGGGCAGCGCCTCAACCCACAGAGCTAGTGAGATTGGCACTCAACAGTGTCTTCGAGGACTGGCATGTCTTTTTCCAAAGCATATTGAGTAGAGACAAGTTACTAGAGTGGGACAGGATGTGGGCTGACTTGCAACAGGAGGAATTGAGGTGAGCTCTTCTAAAAAACACCATCAGTGGCAGTAGCAGCAACAGTGGACAAAAGCATGTGAAGAAGGAGGAGAATGTAGCCCTCGCATCTAAGGGTCCCAGTTAGGGACAGGGGGCGTACGAAAGAAGAAAAAGGCCCTGTCAAAGGTCAAGTGCTTCAGATGTGGTGAGCGCGGTCACTATAGTACCCATTGTCCTCTCAGGAAGAAGGACAAGGAGGAGAAGTAGGACTAGTCGACAGCTTAGACAGAGATCAACAGTGTTTCCTCCAGGTTGGAGGAAGGCTTCACAATATTTGCTGATATACCTCCAGGGGTGAGGTGGGGTGACTCGGTGTTGTAGCCCCAGAGCGCTACGGTTGGGTAGGATCCTTGAGGAGTCCACCTCATGGATCAATACCTTGCTACAGGGGCCCACAATATTTAGTTGTAGGATGGATTAGTGTCAGTTGATGCAGTCAAAGACTGAGTGGTAGCATTCAGTTTCTGAGGAGCGCAATGCAGTGTTGGCAACAATGTAGATGGCACAATGTAGAGTCAACAACAACGAAGATTCTTCAGAGACAGCTTAGAGGCTAGTAGCAGTCAGGACTCGGGAGATAGATGCATCCTATTGAACACAATTGATTCAGTATTTTGGATGCTTTTCAGTTGCAGATGTTGCAGTTGCAACAACAACAACGTATGAGAGGGAGTTCTAGTATAGAAGCAATGTTTCCAGTAGTTCAATAGGGTCAGCAACAACACAAATGCACGAATATCAGAGTTGCGTGGTGGTTTGTGGGAAGTATGGCTAGTCATGAACAACGTGACAGGAGATGATGCATAGACATGGCGCTGCTACAAGGTGTGCAATAGCATTAGAACACATTCCTCACTAAGAGAGAGTGTTAGTTTTTGTAGCATTGGATGTGCTCTAGCCACAAAATTTTGTGGAGAGGCTAGAATACATGAGATCTCAAAAACCCATAAATAGTCTCTAGAAATTCCGCCTACAAATGACTTAATTAGACAATTAAGCAATTTTTATATATTTCCTAAGTCTAAACTTAGGGAGTATGGTTAATTAATCAATATTAATTAAGTGAAGGCGAGAATCATCTAGAAAATCCCACGGATCGATTTGGAGATGATCCTAGCCATCGATTATGTTTTAATCTTGGTCGTTGGTGCTCCAATAGAGGATTATAAGAGGAGGTCAATGTGGTGATGGAGAAAACACTTCAACAGTTCGATTTATGAGCAGATCGATTTTCAGGGTAGCAACAGTCAGTTGTCAGAGAGAGAGCTAGAGATCGAAGAAGTGAGAGAGGGGCAGGGATAGTGAGGCTGGAGGAGGCATTCTAGATCTAGCGATTGCATTTGCAGAGAGGCAAAAGAGCCATAGAGAGGCTGACGTGGGGGCGACGCAACAGTCTACGCAAGATCGATTTGCTGATAGTGAGAGACATTTTCAGTTCCAGAGGCCGGGAAGGAGTCCCAAAGTGTCGGAGAAGCATCTTTCGAGTTAGCAGAAGACAAAACGACTTCATCAGAGACCAACCTAAGGCTAGACGTCCATGAGGTTGCGCAAAGGATAACAAAGTGGGTTAGAGGGTCGAATTTCTGAAGGCAAGTCGTGCCGGAAATTTGCCTGTGGGGTGAGGAAAATTCCTCACTAGATTTTTGCCAATATTTTTTCTCTATAGGATTGCCAAATTTCGACATCCAGTTGTACTCAGAATTTCTCATCGCTAAATAATAATAAAATCCTCAGCTGCTGCACTGATTTTTCCAAGTTGGGGTTTTCCGGGGATTTTTGTCCAAAAACAATTGTGTTAATTTATGTGTGTGTGCTAGCATTTCTAAGCTTCCAACGTTTTATTCTTCCACAATTTTATTTGTGTAGATTACAATGTGATTTATTCAGTATTGCCGTAGCAAACAACAAATAAATTGTTAAATTAAATTATCAATTAGGAGAATAATTTCCAGTTGCTGCAATAGGATTTCAGTTTTGGAATTTTCACAACAGTGGCTGCCAACATAGGGAGAAGGAGAGTGAGATGGGCAGATCAATTGATCAAGGAGGCGTAGGAGCAATTCGGTGCTCTTAGTACATCGGTTCGACATAGTAGACAACCAAAAAGGTATACTTGATATATGGCACTTATGACGTAGTTGTTGGATGCTGTGCCTTCTAGTTATCAGGAGGTTGCCACTCAACAAGGGTGGAGAGATACCTTGGTGGAGGAGTATGCCTCCATCATGAAGAATGATGTCTAGGAAGTGGTGTCGAGGCCAGAGGGCAAATGTTTGGTGGGATCTTGCTAGGTCTACAAGTTCAAGCATCGGGTTGATGGGAGCATTGAGAAATATAAGGAAAGATTCGCAGCAAGGTGGTTCTCGCAAGTAGAAAGGATTTATTATTACGAGAGCTTTGCTCGAGTGGCCAGATATTCGTCTGTTAGGGCTATTGCAGTGCAGATGTGGTGGAAGGTCCATCAGATGGACGTTAAAACAATGTTCCTCAATGGGGTTGTTGAGGAGGAGATTTATATTAAGCAACAAGAGGGATTTGAGACTTGCAGCATGGAGACTCACGTTTATAGACTCAAGAGAGCCTAGTATGGGCTCAAGCAGGCTCCACAGGCATGTTATGCTCGAATAGATAGTTACCTTGGATTTGGATTCATTAGGAGTGAAGTGGATCCCCACCTCTACTACATTGTTGTTAGAGGTAAGCCACTTATTCTGGGGTTATACATGGACAATCTGATTTTGACAGGTGCAAATAAGCTCATCCAAGAGTGATAGATGGATCTTGCAAGTGAGTTTAAGATGAAGGATATGGGGCTGATGTACTATTTCCTTTAACTTCAAGTTTGTCTGGGTGACGATGAGATCTTCTTGGTGCCCTTAATATTCCGAGGAGGTAGTGGAGGAAGGTAAATATATCTAGATCAAAGCGAGTAGATGCTTCACTTTATCGACGGTTGATTGGGTCGCTTGTGTATTTGCTAGAAACACAACTTGATATATGTTTTGCAGTTAACTCTTTGACCTAGTTTATGGTTGAGCCTACCAGAACGCATTGGGTCGCTGCTAAGCATGTGTTGAGATATCTCAGGGGAACAATAGAGTACAGATTGTGGTATAGACAAAATTGATGAGATGAGGCTTGAGGGCTTCACGGATGCAGATTGGGCGAAGGTCAATTGCTTTAAGTTCAGCTGAGATCAAGTAGATGGTTGCTAGTTTGGGAGGGTACAAAGCTATTTGGTTGAGGAAGCTTCTCGTATGCTTGTTTGGTGTCGAGTTGGGTCCCAACGCGATCCACTGTGACAATTAGAGCTGCATTAAGCTTACTGACAATCCAGCATTTCATGATTGTTTAAAGCACATTGACATACATTATCACCACATTAGGGATATTGTTCAAAGAGGCATAGTTTCTCTCTAGTATGTACCAACATAGGAGTAGACAACAAACATTTTGACCAATGCCTTACTAGGGAGCAAATTTATTTACCTTAGAGAGAAGTTGGGTGTAATGCAAAACAACTTCCTCTCTAAGGGGGAGTGTTGATTAGAGTAGAGAAGTAAGAGTTCTGCTTGCTTAGGCGCTAAGGCTAGCAGAGGAACCCACAAGACAACCACTTTAGTAGAATATTAACTCATTTAACTATTTCCAAATGATGGACTTAGGAAAAATTAAAATTTCATAAGTTAACTTATGATTTGATAGAGCAAAATTATAAGAGGAGATAGAGCGAGTGGCTAGTTAGATGAGCATAAAGAGTGTGATTGGCTCAGCAAGAGAAGGGTTTTCAGAAGTCAATGAGTAGATCAGGGATTGAGAAGTAGGAAGGAAGAGGCCAAATATCCTCAGCCCAACTTAGAGCTAGTGCGGTTGTACTGCAAGTTGCAATGCGCAAGGAGAAATTGACCTGTGTGGTCATACAGTTCGCATCTGTGCACAAAAGAGCAGATCTATGCAAGCCTTGCGCGGGGGTTCTCTTGCATTTGATTTGGATCAGTTTGCTGTAGAAGGGAAGCATTTCCTTGCAATATAAATCTCTTGAAAACTTATTATTTGCTGAGGTAATAAGAAATACACACAGTTTGCAGATTTTCCCTAGGGATGGGGTTTCCTGGGTATATCTTGTGTTCTATGTGATTGAATGTGTTTTGTTTATTTATTTTCTGCTGTGCATGCTGAGTTAGAAAACTCAGTGTATTTGCAATTTATGTTTCCAATGCAACAATTGTTTGTGTTTTTGAGTTTACACTTAGAAAATTGCGAATCAGTTGTTGGATTTTAAGGGAATCCAACATATTGTCATTTTCATTTAAACTTTTGCATTTTGAAATCTTGTGAAGATGCATGTCAGGGTCCACAAACCATTCGTTCCACATAATAAAATAGCATATTTCAACACTATATATATATATAATATAATATATCAGTGTTCCACGGGGACACGTCCCCCAGGGTCGGGTGCGCGCACCCCTCGCACCCCACGCACCCGGGACGGGAAGTCTCTTGGGGGTGCGTTTCCCCACGCACCCTTTTTGGGGAGTCTCGGGGAGACGCAAGGGGGTGCGTTTGCCTAGTGTGGGAGTCTAGACTCCCCAAAAAGGGTGCTTCTGGGAGTCCCCCTTCAGTGTGGGAGTCTAGACTCCCCAAAAAGGGTGTGCCTGGGCATCCCCCTTTAAATTTGTCTAATAAGACTTAAAAATTAAAAATTAAAAATCAAAAATTCAAAAATCAAAACCATTAATTTTTTTTTTTTAACTAAAATTAAAACTAAATAACTAAAACTTAAAAGTCTAAAAAAAAAATTAAAATTAAAACTAAATAACTAAAACTTAAAAGCCTAAACCTAAAAGTCATGAAAGGCAAAACTTAAAGTTAAAAGCTCATTTCATTTCAACCCAAAGTAGAGGACCAATCATTGAGATTGAGTCCTTGATGCTGATTTCTCATTTTATTTTCAGTGCTCACTATCCATTTTTCATTTTTGAGTCGCGACACTAGATATTGATGACTTGACTCTTCACTCTTAACTATTTTTGAGTTTGAACTTTGAAACTTTGAGTTATATAAATTTAGTGTTGAAACTTCGAAAATATACTAGTATGTTTTGCTTTCAATTTAGATTCTAGAATGATGAATGATGAATTTAGTTTTTAAACCAATGTAGATTGTAGAATGATGAAAAATTGAATGATGAATGACATCGATCAATGTATTTGAATATTTTATTATTGATTTTTATTTTTGTTTTTCAAATCTCATGGTATGTATGAATAATAATTAATTCAATAATGAGACTTGTCACTTGAGTATGTCATATGAATGATGTATGTATAAAAATGAATGATGAGGATGGATCAATGATTCAAATTTCAATGGTCTATTTAATATTTTTATGCTTTCATTATTGAACAGTGAACAATGAATATGAACTTGAATTATATATATATATATATATACACCTCGACGACTCCCCGCACCCTCGAAATTTCCCTAAAATTTGAGGGTACTCCCACACGTCCCCCCTGTGCGTCTCCCCGCACCGGAGTCTTGGTGGAACATTGCTAAATTGCCTTTCATTTTGTTAATTTTCCTTAGGGCTATATTGTTCTTTGCTTTAGCTAATTCCATTTACAAACTTTTCATCATTTACATATTGCATTCACTTCATAACATCATAACATCATTAACAATTATGTAGAAAGAACAATAACATCAGCAATGTAGCAGAATAGTAAGGAACAACAGAAGAAAAACATGCACAATAAAGACACCAAGATTTGGTCGGAGACTAGGGAAAAAAGCCATAAGGGGGAAAACCCGGAATTTAATTCTTCTTCTTCTATTAGATATTCTCAATTGTTCAACTGAGATATATCCATAATGAGATACATTAATCATGACATGCTTCCTAGGGCCAATCCAAGTCAGTTCACAACTACGTTTGTGAACTAAAAGATCCAACCTCTGATAATCAAATGAGTCCAATAGAGCTGCTGCCATATAACTGACATAAATATCACCATAGTTATGCCATCCGTCAAGGTCACTGCTATCTCTGTCATATCAAGATTTCTATCACAACAAGGTTACTGTCAAACAAGACCTCTTGTTAATTTTAGGTATGTTCTATGCTTAGAGCAATTTATTTCAATTTTCATCTATGAAATTGGATTCGCTGAAAATGGCCTGCATGTTCGAATCCCACGAGTCGGACACAATTCGATGGTGATTCGAATCCTAGAACGTGACACGTCGTGTCCTAACGTGACACGATCGAATCCTGCATGTGTCACGATTTTGGGATTCGAACCCCAAAAAAGGGAAACGCGCGAGCATAAAAACATGCTGTTCTATCAGTGATTTACCGTTTCTCTCTTTCAGTTTTGCTAAGGGTGCAAGGAGCTGTGGGCAAGGAGCTAAGGGTGTGGAGTGTTCGGCAAGGAGATTCAAGCACCAGGTAAGTGCATTTCATCTCTATTTTTTTTGCATTTCTATTATAGCAATTTGTATATGATTTTTTTTTTTACAAATTTGTGCATGTTTTGTTTATTTTTTTTTACAATGTTCATGGCTCAATCAAGGGCAACAGTTAGGGCCCAAAAGAAGGGGAAGAATGTCTCCATTTGAGATGCCCCTCCTCCCCCAATTCATCAGAGTCTGCTGCAAGTAATGTTGAGGGAAGAGGAGGACCTAAAGACAACATTGAGAAATATCACTTGTGGAAATATGTCACAAGAGAGGATGGTACAAGCACCAAGGGGAAGGGAGGAGGCAATGTGCAATGGAGATGCAACTTTTGCCACATTTCTTTCAAAAGCACATATTACCGTGTGAAAGGCCATTTGTTGGCTCTACCAGGTTGTGGAATTAGAACTTGTAAAGTTGTTTCTTTACAAAAGAGGAATGAAATGGAAAAGGAGTTCACTATTGGTATGACAAATGTGGCTGCAAAATCAAGAAAAAATCAAGAATGAAGACCCCCTTCCATTATTGAGGAAAGGCACCGCCAAATTTCCATTTGAGAGTTCTATTGGGGGACAAGCAACAAAAAGAAGAGCAATTTCACTTGGTTCAATGGACAAGATTTTTCAAAAAGAGAAACGGGAAGAGCTTGATCTCACCATTGCCTTCTTTTTCTATCAAAACTTCATATCATTTAATGTTGCACGCTCACCTCTATCTATTGAGATGTGTCGATCTCTAACTCACGGGTCTCCATCATGGTATGTGCCTCCTGGTTCAGAGAAGCTTAGAACTACATTGTTGACGAAGGCAAAAAAGGAGGTGCAAAAGATGCTTGAGCCTATTAAAGCATCATGGCCAACATCTGGGGTTAGCATTGTTTCTGATGGATGGACAGATCCAGCACAACACCCAATCATCAACTTCATTGTGTCTTCCTTGAATGGTTTAGTTTTCTTGAAAGCAGTGGATACACTTGGACAATACAAGGATGCACAATTTATGGGTGAGTTATTTATTAGTGTTATTGAAAATGTAGGTGTTGGTTCTTGTGTGCAAATCATTATAGATAATGCACCCGTTTTCAAGGCTATTGGCATGATTGTGGAAGCTAAATATCTACAAGTGTTTTGGACACCTTGCATTGTCCATTCGTTGAACTTAGCATTGAAATCCATTGCTTCTGATGTGCTTTGGATTGGTAACATTATTGAGGATGCACGACATATCCGTAACCTTGTGCAAAATCATACAAATGCCCTCACTATCTACAAGGAGTACAACAATCTATCATTGTTGAAGATTGTTGAGACATGGTTTGCCTCTTCATTCATGATGTTGAAGAGGTTGAGGGAGGTTAAAACTTAAGACCACTCTTGGGGCCATGGCTATTTATGAGTTTTGGTCTTTTTGGAGAAAGATAGACCAAGTAGCCTCTAAAAGAGTGAAGGACAATGCTAGATGATGCTTGGTGGGAGAGGGTAGATCTAATTATTTAGATCATGGACCCTATCATTTCTTTGTTTCGATTTGCAGATACAAACAAACCCATCCTAGGAGAGGTTTATGAGGGATGGGATTCCATGATTGAGTCTGTGAGGAGCATTATTCTACAGAGCGAGTGCCTCGAGTATGAGACATCACTAGAGGCCTTCTGTGGTACTATACGGGATATTCTTATCAGCAGATGGGACAAGACTTGCACACCTTTACATTGTTTGGCTCACTCATTGAACCCAAAATACTATAGCCATGAGTGGCTGAATTGTGGACCTTCCTGCAGATTCCATCCTCACATGGATGGTGAAATCTCACAGGGGAGGAAAGATGTATTCAGGCGGGTTTTTTAGGATAGAGCATTACTTGATGAGGGCTTCTCTTCACTGGATAGAGCATTATTTGATCAAGTGTCCAGTGAACCTTTGAGTGTAGTAGTGAAATTCTCCTCTTTGGTTGAGCATAGATCCCTGTGGAGCAACTTGGTAACAAGTGTGAAGAAACTAAAGTAAATTGGAGACAAATCATCCACCAAATCTGGAAATAACAACCACCCAACTCTGTGAATAAACTGTTGTGTATGTTCCTTCCTCTTGGCTATACGCATCTCTTTCACTGCTGTTGGGTATGAGAGTTGTCAACCATGTGTAGTCTAAGTGGAGATGAGTGGGAGAAATATCCCACTAGATTAGTTGCCAACTCAAACAAGTTTGAATAGTCAAACAAGTGTCTCCTTTCTTCTGTGCGTAGAGGCTTCTAGTTTCTCCTTTGAGGTTGCCAAATGTAACACAAGATCAAACAAATCTTCAAATAAATCGGCTATAAATCTTCCTTTGCGTGAGTGCTAAAGATGACTTTCAGAACAACGTCTAGATCAATGCAATATGCCAACTTGAAGTGGAGACAATTCCCTGATTTTTTGCATTAAAAAATCTTCACTACTTGTCTACCAATTTGTGTGGAGGTTCCTTTGGGCATGTGCGTGGAGTCTTTCTGCCTGCGTGGATTTTTTGCTGTCTTTTGCAATTTGTATGCATTAACTAAACCATCAAATCCGTGCTAAGATTCCTTTGACAACTGCGTGTCAACTTTCACTGGGTCTATGAATAGAGTTTGTTTTGGCATGTGAGCATTTTCCTTTGATATTGATCGTACGTAGAGAATGGGAGAATGAGGTGGGGTCCATTCCCCACTCACTCATATTACCTTATACAATATGCCATAACATTTGATTTCAAATAGAAAAATAGAGAAAATTATTTTAACATCCACGGGGCTAAAAATAGCCTATAGGACAGATTGTTTCTTCATCTGGTTGATGTATTTGGCGCTTTTCTTGTGAAGCCTCACAATAAATGCTCCCAGCTTCTCGACAAACCCCTCGCTAGAAAGGTTATCCCAAGAGCTAGCTGCCAGAATATCTGCATAACTTGCCCTAGCCTTGCATTCTAAAATGAAATGCTTTTCCTTTTTCACTTTTCCAGAAGAACAAAAAATACATACTCTTTACTCCCACACTTATTTTGGCCTTTTCCAGTGCCCTGTTTTACAACGGAGTTGATAAGAATTAGTCCTTAACTGAGCAATAAGAATTTTGGCTCTCCAAGAAATATTGGCCTCTATGTACACTTTTATTGATGATTATGAGTGGGATTAAACACTGCAATATAATACTTTTTCTTTCTCCCTACCTCCTTATCCCAAATATGCTTGTGGAACTTATCCATAACAAAAGATTTTATCTGTTTACTGTTTATGGGACACGTGTTCAAGAAAATACCCATTTAATAAACCATTTGTTATTTTGCTACATCCAAGTCTTCTTTCTTTTGCACAATATGTCGTTAAAGACAACCTTAGGCTATCTGCCCTCTTCCATTTGGTCAATTTTTTTGAAATACCTTATGACTCGCACCATGACAATTGCTTCAATAGGAGCAACCCTTGTTTCAAATAGCAAGATAGCATAAGGAACTGCACTTTTAATTTTGAATTTGTTTGTAATCAAACACTTCTGAAATTTCTCAATTTGTTTCCACTGCATGTCGGATGTACTGTTGATCCACAGTTCATAACCATAGAGAATCACCGGAATCACTAGAAGCCCAAAAAGAGTTTGAGTGGTTTTCCAGTCCGATAACTCTGCCTCTCTACACCTATTTTGAAAAGCATA
This sequence comes from Pinus taeda, assembly GCA_000404065.3. Lineage (NCBI taxonomy): Eukaryota > Viridiplantae > Streptophyta > Pinopsida > Pinales > Pinaceae > Pinus > Pinus taeda. The sequence continues at coordinate 146,424 of APFE030629375.1, forward strand.
AAATGCTCTCCAACCCCCCAAAGTTCTTTTCTTTCTACAACCATCCCAACTTAGATTTTTGTTGAAGTCAATTCCAAGGTATTTGTAATCTGCAACTTCTTCTAGAGTGTTGCCTTCAAAGTAAAACTTATGCTGGTTATGTTTTCTTTTTTTTAAGAGAAAACCACTACTTTTGTTTTGCTAATATTGACTTGCATCCCCACCCCTCTACAAAAATGCTCAACAGATGGTAAGTGCTCATGCAAACCAAGAGCAGATTTAGCAATCAAAATAAGGTCTTTTGCATACAAAAGAAGCCTTATAAAAAACTTGCCCAGATGGATACCAATACCCCCCTTCGAATTTAACCACTCCTCAAGCTTCTCGATATATAAACCAAAAAATTTCAGAAATGCTTGCTGAAGTTCTAATTTTAACTTTCACCTCTTCATACAACCTATGCACAACTGCGCTCAAATGTTTAGGAACCCAAGTTCCTCCATTCTGTGCCACAACTTATCCCTAGGAATTGTGTCAAACACTTTTCTGAAATCAACAAAGCTTTTCTCCCAAACTTTTTCAATGATGTGCCATAAAGTTATACGATGATCAATTGTGGAACGTTAAGGTCTAAAACTTGCTTGCCCTTTAGCACACTTATCTTTTTCTTCTAGCTCCTTGCTGATTTTATTTTCTAGCATGCTTCCAAATAACTTTGCAAACAAGGGGTTTATCATTATGGTCCTATAATTGGAAGGATTCTTGACGTCATCACTCTTGAAAAGAGGTATTGCCAGACTAGTTGTCTAATTTGTGGGGAACCCTTGTTGTATGATGTTGTTGAAATTTTTGGTAATGTGAGGTGCAAGAATCTTTAAGCTCTACTTTAGATACTTTGCTTGGAGTTCAGCTAAGTCTTTTTTTTTTCCAACACATAACTTCTTGATACCAATCTCTACCTCTTGCACTGAGGAGTTCAGTACCAGTGTTGACCAAGGGGGGAGGGTCAACCTTGGGATCATGCTCAGAGAGTTGTCTTGCATAGTCAAACCATTTAGAAGCTGTAATACTATTTTCAGTTTGTATCTTTCTTGGTTCGAGTTCCTTCCAAAATAATTTTGGGTTATTTTTTTCCAAGGAAAGTTAGTTCTTCCCTCCTTGAAACCATGAAATCGGCCTTTTTCTTTCTTAATATCTGCTTGTAAGCTTTGAGCTTTATTTTATCTTTGTTTGACTCTTTCCACATTCTCCTTGCCTTTTTGCATTCCTCGTCGAACTAAGCATTAATCAGAAAGCAATTTGTTTCAGACGTCTTAATTTTTGCTCTTTTGCACACTGTAAGTGCTCTTTGAATTAAATGTGTTAATTCGTGTTAAAATTGACAACTAGGGCCAAACTCTATGTGGGTCTACTTATTTATGGCAACTGATATTTTTCTTTGATTCCTCTCGTCGAGAGGTGTAGGATTGATCTAAAGATCATCCGATTTTGACATGTATTCATGGAGATATGAATTTATTTGTGTTATGTGACAATTTGTCAAGGGCTGCCAACAACCAAATTGCCCCACTTGTCCTCAACGTTTTAGTATAAATAGAGGTGGCCTTCAAGTCATTTTGCCACTCATCTCTTGTGATCTCTCTCCACTTGTCTTTGGGTTTTGGTGGGAGGAGAGATCTAAAAAGGATATGCTACCCTAGTGAGATGCCCTAGCCCTATACGAAGTCATGAAGAATCTTCTGTGCTGCCCTAATGAAGAAGCCCTAACACAGTCAATGAAGAAGCCTTTACATAGTCTTGGAGGAGTCTTACAAGTAACCATGAAAGAGTCTAATACGCTGGCCTAATGACGCCCTAAGTCTAATACGCAGTTATGGAAGAAGCCCTAACGTAGTCAGGGAAGAAGGCTTCCATATCACAACGAGGAAGTGACCTAAACGCAGGTCTAATACTGCTGTTCTAGAGTGCCCTAGACGCAGTATTGGGAAGATAGAATCACAGTTAAACGCTGTCCTAAGTGAATACATTTAGATGCAGAGATAGGAGGGTCATATTATGCCTTAGCTGTAGAGAATAGAGGCACTGATGTAGCCCTATAGATGCTGTTAAATGACTGCATAAAGGAGGTCTAATCAGCTATGCAAGACAGGCCCTAAACGCTGGTCTAATCCATACGCTGTTCTAAAGGAGACCCCTATGTAAAAGGGAGCTTTTATATGCAACAAAAGGAGACCTGCCTATATAGCTAGGAGATGTCATAATCCGCAGTCAAATGAGGGTTCCTTGTAGCAAGAAGAAGGATCCTTATACATTTGGAAGAGGAGGCCTTAACCAACCCTAGTCACAGTCAAAGAGGGGTCTATATAAGCTGCTCTAGCCGCAATCCTCAAGGGCTATCAAGGAGCCCTAACGTAGCCCTCTAATCTGCTGTTCGATGACAGCGAAGGAGAGATGATCAACAATGAATCTATACACTGAAACATGTTGATTTGGGGTAGCATCGGATATGATGTAGCCATGAAAATTGGTGGAGAGGCTAAAGCACATGAGATCTCCAAGACCCAGAAATGGTTTGGGCAGATTGTACCCGGTTTGGGAGATATTAAAATAATTAATATTTTTAATGGAGTTCCTAAGTCTAAATATAGGAAAAATAAAATATTAATGGGTATTAATAAAAAAATAGGTTAGAAGGTTCCAAAAGTCATGGATCAAGCCAAATCTAATCTTAGCGATTGATTAGAGATTTAATCTCAGGCGTTGAAGGACCAACGAGAAAAGTATAAGAAGAGGCTTGAGGGTTAGTTGGAGAATACACCATAGTGATTAGTCATTCATTTTGCTAGAGTGGGGTTGCTAAACAAAGTTGAATCAATGATCAACAATGAGGGGTAGTGAGTACGAGGCAGAGAGGCAGGGACAATACTGAGAGACCAGCGCAAAAGCAGAGAGAGCGAGAGCAGCAGCCAGTCCAGGCTACACAGAGCCCAGTAGAGACAACACAGAGGCCAGAGACACTGTGTCATCCATGCAGAGGCTGCTGGAGTGACGCAGAGGGTCCCAGAGGCTGCGCAATGCCTTAGAGGGCTAACGCATAGGGTCCTGGTGCTGACGTAGAGGCCAGAAGGGCCAGCACTGAGCTTCAGTTCTGCCAGAGAGGGTTTCGTGGGACAGGTTTTCTGAATGCCTGTTTCCGAATATAGAGGTATTGCTACCGTGTATTTTTCTCTGTTGGGTGAGCCGGTTAGACACCTAGTTGTACTCAAAAAGACTGCATAATAATATAACCCTCTGAATAGCTGCACTGGTTTTCCCACATTGGGTTTTTTTGCGGACATTTGTCCAAAAATAACAGTGTCACTTGTGTGCTTGTTTTCTTTTAGTTGATGATTTGTAGATGTTGTGACTGTATTGTGTTTATTTTGGTTTTTAAATGTTTTAAATAACTTGTTTAGAATCTACAAGTAGAAAAATAAACCAACAGAATATAGATTAATTTTCTAATAGATAGACTTAGAAAAATCAACAAAATAAGGACCCTAAATGCAGCTTGAATTAGTATAGAGGACAACGTTGTATCAAGATTATGTCTGGGCATGAATTAAGGGTTCATGAGACCTTTTTGAAGAATCTATTGCTACAGTCAACTGCTTTGGTAGGTTGCAAGCCATAACAAGCAGCGAAGGCTGTTCCATGGCAATATTGCAGTATGCATTGAGTGTAGGTCGCAGCATCGATTAGGAGAGACTATCCTAGGTGGACTGAAGCCCTTGAAGGGCTTAGATATCTATCAACTTGGAAGCATGATGTTGGATGCATCATGGGGATGGATGCAACATGGTTGATGTAGCATGATGGATGCATCATGGTTGATATAGCATGATAGATGTAGCATGGTGATGGAATCACCTTGAAGAATCAGTTGAAGTATGAGGACTGATAAGGTTGCCTTCACCTAAGTTCAGATCTGTAGTCCTTGTCATTAGAACTATTATGTCATCTTCATGGTGAATATCTGATGCTTGATCTTGTCAAGTCAAAGTGTTGACTTCTGATGTATATGTACTATCTCTCTCTCTGCTGAACTATTGAAGAATATAAGCAGAATTGATCAAGGGTTTCCCCACATTGGGGTTTGTCCCTGTTTGGTGCCACATCTTGTGTCCTCTTGTGTTGGCTTGTTTTCTGTGATTTATGTTTATGTTCTATCTGCACTTTACTATCATGTTGATGTGATCGCTAATTTGAATATTGTCATTGAGCTAATATGGAAAAATCGAAGTAAATTGCGTTAAGCATAGAACATACCTAAAATTAACATGGTATCAGAAGTGAGGTGAAGACAAAGCCCAAGAAAGAGTGAAAGAGAAATCACGGAAGATAGTTGGAAAGGACAAAAGGCTCAATGGGTTCTTCATTCCCCTTCAAATTCGCCAAGGGTGTGTTGTAACGTGATTAGTTTTGATAATTTAAATTTGCTGATATAATAGGTTTTAGAGTTTAGAAATAATAAATGGGTCTGCAAGAGTAAATGCGCCCTCAAAATGTAAATTTAAGTTTCATTAGCTAGTTGATTTAGTTAATCATGCATTTAAATACGATTAAAATGATGTAATAAAGTAAATTCAAACATGGTTTACAAACCGCTGAGAAGAATTTTCAAAAAATGAAAGAGGTTTTTATTGATAACATCCTCATGTACAAAAACCTCTCTCAGTTTTGTAACATCTATTATGGATTGGGAGATGCAAATGCATCTTTGAAGGAATGTTTTCCATAAATTTCCTGTTTTAGTCACCTTTTTGTAGAGGATAGTGTGACTAAACAAAGATGAATATTTGGAAACTGGAAGAGGTTTTGGTTCATAAGATTCCAGAATGCAAAAGCTTATCTCACTTTTCACACAGGTGTCAGGGGGTGGTATATACACTCATCATGTTTAGCTTATTTTTCCGACTGTGCAATGTCCTGTTTAAGCCACCTTTTTGCAGAAAATATTGTGGATAATCAGAGATGATTCTTGAGAAACTAAAGGAGGTTTGTGTTCCTAAGATGCTCAAGTACAATAACCTACTTCAGATTTTACTCAGCTATTACATAATCAGAGATACAAGTATATCTTCACAGCCTATTATTCGGACTGTGTAGATTCCTTTTTAGACATCTTTTTGCAGAAAGTATTGTGAACAGCTGGAGACGAATTTTGGGAACGGAGAGAGGTTTATCTCAAGAAAATATTCATCTACAATAACCTCTCTCACTTTTTACAGAACTATCTCAGAATGAGATATACAAAGACATGACTGGACCCTATTTTGCAGGATTTTGGGAAGAAATTGCTCAAAGACAGTTAGGGCACCTCATCTAAGAGTTGCAATTCAATTCGAATTCCTCTTCTTTGTAAACATAAATGCATAATGATAGTGCTAAGTAGATACATTAGTTTTTAATGTCCTATTTTCAGTTCTATTTGTGTAAAATAATTTAAGATATTTGTAAACAAATCTTGATTTTTTTTCAAGATATTTTAGTTTAGAATTTGTATAAATACTTCATCAATTGAAGTAATTGGTGTTGGCTTTTGATGCCAAGACTCTTCACTCTGTAATAAAGCTTCTCTTATTTGATTTCTAATGAAAACCTTATGGCTCTAGTTTGACAAAAATTTTTGTTTCTTGTATGTTTTTCTAGTATTTCCATATCTATTTTCTGCACATGTTCAAGCCTTTATAGGAAGGTCTTGGTAAGTGTAGATTGAATATCAATTTATTCTTAAATCCCCTGCAAAATCAAAACCTATAGAAAGAGATTAGCTTATTGGACTGTTTGTCTAAGATAACTCCTCTTTCACTGGTTTTTGCTTTATGCCTTCTGATAGCCATCAAAAAAGATTAGCTTATTGGACTATCTGTCTGAAATAAATCCTCTTAGAATTGGTTTCAACATGGCCTTCTTGAATACTTTGCAATGTGTTTTGTTGGGCTGTAGAAATCTTCTACACGCATCCAAATTTCCCTAGTTGTTAAGAAGTCTGTCTAACTGCTTAATTATTAGGAATCCCCTTACATTCTTCTACCATAATTCTTGAAAAAGCTAAGTCATTTTGTCAGGTTGGAAGCTGACACTTTCAGAAGGGACCTTGTGAGAGAGGCCTTTAATCATGATTAGGGATTGCCATTGATCGCCAACCACCCCCAATTAAAACCATAAATCTGGCCATTGTACTTCAAAGGTTGTTGTTCAGTGACAGGTGAACATCGTTAAACAAAGCCTTGTAACAACTGAGGGAGCCCCCTCTGGTTCAAAGGCCAGCTTGAACCCAAAGGCTGGTTGAGTTGGTTTCCTGGCGTAGTTTTTGCAGCCAAGGACTGCCTATGGGAAACAGGTACAACAGGGTGAAGTTGAAGCAAAGAAGGCTATCAGAGTGGCGCAGCGGAAGCATCTGGTGGCCTACCTAAAGGTCACTTCGATGGGAAGTCTGGATCTAAGAATGGAAGGAAAGGCATATGGATTGCTTGCAATGAGTTTGACCATTGTGCGAAGAAGTGTCCAAATAGAAGGGACATATTACTTGATGATGATATCAATCATTCCAGGGGCATCTTCAATGATAGAAGGAATGAAAGGGACAATGGCAAAAGAAAAAGGAATGCAGGTCATCAAGGGAATGGCCGACTCTTCAGGAAAGCAAGGAACTCTAGGTATGAAGAATGAAATGTTAATTTTGATAAGCAAAAGGAGCATTAACTTATATTGGCCCTCTTTGCCGCTTCTGCTTCGGACTCTTTGGGAATCTAGCTTATTGATAGTAGTGCTTCAAGGCACTTCATCATGTACAAGGAAACTCTCTCTAATTTGATAGAGAGGGAGATAATCATGGAGATTATTCTTGGAGATGATGCCACTTATATTGGAAATGGTGTAGGGAATGCTAGCCTTCAATTGAATGAGGGTAGCACGATTCATTTACAAAAGTTCTTTATGTACTTGATCTCTAGAAGAACCTGGTGCCTATTTCGGCAATGGAAGTCAAAGGTTTCAAGGTAGCATTCATCGATGAAAAGGTACGTGTTTGAAAAGGGATTTTTCAAGATACTTTTACTCTTGGGTTCAGTGTTGGAAATTTGTATCAAGTTGCAGGAAGTCCAATGGAGACCATGTCATGTGTCACATCTCTTCTATGGCATTGGAGGTTTGCCCATCTTCATTGTGGGGCCCTACCCGATGTGAGACAGATGGTGACAGCGATTCCTGTCTTCAAAGAAGACTATGAAGGTACATGTTCGTGATGTATCAAAGGAAGACTTAAAAGGGGACCATTCCCCTCATGTAAAAGCAAGACCACATATGTGGAACAATCCGAGGGGTTTGAGATTCATGATCAAGAATCTCATGTGTGCAGGTGGATGAAAGCTCTCTATGGCTTGAAGCAAGCTCCCCAGGCTTGGCATGAGAAGATTGATAGCTATCTGATGAAGTTGACATTCACTAGGAGTGAAGCTGATCCAAACCTTTGCTTGAAGGTTGTAGATGATAGACCTCTCATACTGGTACCCTGTGAAGACGACCTCTTTCTGACAAGTACAAACTGCAGATTTGGAATGGTGAACTACAAGCCCGTGACTACCTCGATGAAGCGTAACTTTAAGAAGTTAAGCGGTAGTGAAGCCGGACCTGATTTGGGAAACACCTTTGAGTTTCATAAACTCATACTAGCATTGATGTTCTTGGTGAACTCTCGCCCGAATATATGTTTCGCAGTTAGCATGTTGAGCTCGTATATGGTCGAGCCTCATTGATTGGTGCCAAGAATCTTTTGAGATATCTTCGGGGCACAATCTCTCATGGATTGATATACATTGCCGGAAATATGAAGCTGTATGATTATTCTGATGCTAACTGGGCATGTAGTGTGGAGGATCGCTAGAGCACTTCTGGGTGCTGGTTCTCTTTGGGTTCTACTTCGATATCTTGGATGAGTAGGAAGTAGAAGTCGGTTGCTTTGAGCACCGATGAGGCCGGATACATAGCTGTGAGTATGACCTCCTTTGAAGCTATCTAGTTGTGGAAGCTCTTCTGTGAGCTATTTAGATATGTCTTGGATACCATTGTGATCTTCTGTGACAACCAGAGGGGGATTTAATTGTTGAGGAATCCCGTGTTCTATGATCACTCCAAGCATATAGACGTCAGGTATCACTTTATCTGGGATATGGTACAACGGGGAGCAAGAAGGCTCCATCACTTTGGGACTGATGTGCAGGTCGCTGATATTCAGATGAAGCCCTTGGGAAAAGTCAAATTCTTGAATTTCTGAGAATGACTAGGAGTCATGGAGAGATTCTCTCCTAAAGGTCTAGTATAATATGGACATTGAGCTCTGGGAGCTCCGGGGGCCTTGGGGTACTTCTTGGATCGATGAGCAACCATATTGTGAATGGTTCAACTTTCCCCTAGTGGTCTGCTATGTAGGTAGGATGAGTGGTTCGTCCTTTTTCTGCCGAGATACAATCATAGGGTGAGTGGTTTAGCCTTCCTCTAGTGATTTTTTGTGTACATGGTGATTGGTTCCGCGTTCCCCTGGGATACCCCTGGCGACATGTAGGCAAGATGAGTGGTTCACCCTTCTCCTACTGAGACATCCTACCAATCCAGTCTGGGACTCATGGGAAGTACCTCTCATCTGGCCAATGAGTAGGGAAATGAGGATAGGGACCATAGTAGTATCGATGGACGCATCGTGTTACTACCGTACTCTCTATGCTAGGATGATATTGATTTGAGATCGATTGGAACCAATGTTTTAAAACTCCAACTCCGACTCGGAAACGGCCAAGAGTCGACTTCGACTTGGTATCGACTCCGACTGGTTTGATTTCAATGACTCGGTCATTGTAAAAAATACATTAAATTTTTATTTTATTTTATAAAAAACATAATTTTAAAGATTTTCACTCATGTTTCCAAACACAAAGCTTTAGAATATAGAGAGAAGACAACATATGATCAAAGCAGGCTCATGAATAGATCTATTATATCAAAATGGCACTCAGTGCACTGTCTAATACAAAGTTCATACTTAGCCACCAATGCTAGGATTCTTTTCTGCATTAGCCTAAGAACAATCACTAGACTACAGCAACAATAATACCAATTCTCTGCCCCTAACAAAGTCTCAAAACCTTTGATTTAATTCTGGTCAAGCTCCAGAATAATCAAAGGTAAATATGTATTTATTAGTCCATTGCCAGAACATTAGCCTTTTTAAAAACATTGTATGGCTCAATGCATTGTTTCAGTTTTCTAATTCATGCCACTAGGATAACCATACTTTGGCCTTGTAATTTTCAAAATTTTCTCACAGTCATAGATTACTTTAGGGATATAAATATGCAATAAACAACAACCCAACCATTGATATGTAGGAGGCGGAACAATTTTTGACAAATGTGCTTCAGAATTTTTGTCAAAGAGCCGAGACGACCGAGTTGTTACCGAGCCCGTTGAGTCATTACCGAGTTGGCTGAGTTGTTATCGAGTTGACCGAGTCAATGACTGGCTCGGTAACAACCTGACAAACCATTCTGTTTCGGCCACCAAGCCGACCCAGCTAGGCATTGGCTTGTTCTGACTTGGCCAAGTCGGAGACAACTCGGCCGTTTTTTAAAACAATGATTGAAACTGACTTCGGGTCAGCAAGAGTGATATAACTCACTCTCTTTTGGAACTGACTTCGGGTTAGTAAGAGTGGTATGTGACACTCTCTTTATTTGGAATTGATTTTGGATCAATAAGAGTGGTATGAGACACTCTCTTTTATATGGGACTGACTTCAGGTCAGTAGAAGATGGTATGATACATTCTCGATCTCTTCTTCTTCTTCATAGTTTAGTAGAGCAGAGCAAAGCAGTGCAGGGCATTGATGGCAGAGATAGTACGGACTGGCAGTTGTATTAGCAGATGGAGTTCTCCCTAGTTAAGAGAGAGTGTTAATATTGTTTAGTAGGGCCAAACTCCATGTGGGTCTACTTATTTATGGCATCTGATATTTTTCTTGGATTCCGCTTGTCGAGAGGTGTAGGATTGATCTAAAGATCATTCGATTCCGACATGTATTCATGGAGATATGAATTTATTTGTGTTATGTGACAATTCGTCAAGGTTGGCCAGCAACCAAATTCCCCCCACTTGTCCTCAACGTTTTAGTATAAATAGAGGTGGCCTTCAAGTCATTTTGCCACTCATCTCTTGTGATCTCTCTCCACTTGTCTTTGGGTTTTGGTCGAAGGAGATATCTAAAGAGGATACGCTGCCCTAGCCCTAGACGAAGTCATGAAAAATCTTCTACGCTGCCCTAATGAAGAAGCCCTAATGCAGTCAATCAAGAAGCCTTTACGCAGTCTTGGAGGAGTCTTACAAGAAGCCATGAAAGAGTCTAATACGTTGGCCTAATGATGCCCTAAGTCTAATACGCAGTCATGGAAGAAGCCCTAACGCAGTCAGGGAAGAAGGCTTCTATATCACAGCAAGGAAGTGACCTAAATGCAGGTCTAATACCACTGTTCTAGAGTGCCCTAGACGCAGTAATGGGAAGATAGAATCACAGTTAAACGATGTCCTAAGTGAAGACATCTAGACGTAGAGATAGGCGGGTCGTATTATGCCCTAGCCGCAGAGAATAGAGGGATTGATGTAGCCCTATAGATGCCGTTGAATGACTGCATAAAGGAGGTCTAATCAGCTATGGAAGATAGGGCCTAAACACTGGTTTAAGCTATACGCTGTTTAAAGGAGACTCTTATGTAAAAGGGAGCTTTACAGTCATCAGGAGATGAACTGAACAATCACACCCTTTTGTATATAACAATAACATACCTGATGGAATAATCGAATCAGTTTTTCTGCCTAATGGAGTTACTGCCTTGCCTGACATGGTATCAGAGCCAGCTCCTTGTTTTAGCTATTTTGCTTCTGTAACTCCTCTGTCCTGTCCTGACATGGTACAGTCCTGAGTTACCTTCTAGCGCTGCTCTGCCTCTGCCATATTCCCTTCTAGCGCTGCTCTGTCCATAACACGCTGCTCCTCCATACTGTCCTGATTGCCAAGCGTTTCATGATAATTATTAACGCTGTCCTATTGCAACATAAACCTAATATGCATTACGCCCCCGCCTGGCTTTCCAATGCATTTGCGTACATCTTGTTCTAATCAAAGACCATTCAGGTTCTGTTTCCATGTGAAAGTGGCTGAACTGTGGGGTGAGGCGTGAACCTAGTGCGTGTGAGAGAGGCATGAACCCAAGTGCATGGAGAATCCTTACAACGCTGTGGTGCCTCCATGGCTGCACGTTTAAGAAAATGGTTCCAAAGGCCGTTAAGGAGATCAGGAAATTTGCCCAGAAGGAACCACCGATGTGAGGCTGGACATGGTACGCATATCGTTTTCTAGAACAACGAATATTAAACCATAAACTGTACGCAGAAACGAGGTGTATCGTTTGTAAGCAGCTCGACCGGTATAAGTATTAAAAAAATTCAAAGTTTTGGGTTCTTTTTCCTGCATTTAGTGCACCGATTTGATTGAAATCTGCGAATTTCTGGCTTGTATGGAAACTCGCTTGTGATTTTATTGTGTTTTTGTCGACTTTTTGAGCGGTCTAGCCCTGGATTGCTCGCTCTGTAATCTTTGGTGGTTTTTCGAAGTCTCGTCGTGGAGAGATTGAAGTGGATATATGTTTGAATGGTGGTAAAATTTAAATCAGTATATGCGTTGATTAATCTGCTGCCTTTAAAAAAAAAATATCTGCTGCGTTGAAGAAGGATATTTGAAAGTTTTTTTGGATGGTATATATATATGAGTGAGAAAGCCACTATTGAAGATTGAAGGCTGTGCTTTCCCATCTGACAACAAATTTTCTTTGGCGCAGTCTGTGGAGTAGTGCATTTGTTGTGCATTTGTTTAGGGTAGCAAAGTGAGCTTTATTTCAGGGTTTTGCTAATCTAAACACAATTTTTTTTTTGTTTGAGATAATATCATTATCGCTGGCATATATTTTGAAGTTTTTGTGGTATATACTTGAAGATTTTTGACATGTAAAAATGTGTACTCTTAACTCTGTTTAATACATGAAATTGTATTGAGCCCCTTATTTTTGGTACGCTGACTGCATGGTATTGGTGTCATATTGGTATATAAGGAAGATATTTGAAATCTTTTGAGAATGCCTTTTTGAGTACATTTTACTATATATCAGCAGAAGTATGTTTCTATCAGCAGAAGTATTTTTTTTTACAGAATGCACTCAATCATATCCATGGTGGGAATAGTTCTCACTGGCAAGGAGAACTATCCTGAATGGTCTCGGATGATAAAACACACCCTCATTTTCAATGAGTTGTGGAAAGGAGTGTGTGTCGGAGAAGGAGACAATGACCTAGTACAGCCTACCTCAGACAAAGAGCTCGTCATTTGGGAAAACAAGAACAACAAAGCTTATGCATTAATCACAGCGTCTGTAAATGAAGAGGTGAGTCGCCATATTTCGTCATATTCAACTGCCTTTGAAGCCCTATAAAAGCTGAAAGAACTCTATGACTCACATTCTGCACTTGAAGTTGTCCTACTCATGATTAAACTCTTCACTCTTGAACTGCAAAATAATGATCCTCTTGCTCTTGCATCTGAAGTAAAGTCTATAATGCATGATATCAAATCCACTAAGGTTGAAATTGATATTCCTCTTATCGCTTTTCTCAAGGCACTTTATCC
>APFE030629375.1:167344-180637 GCA_000404065.3 Pinus taeda
GATGTAAAAAGTGCTTTCCTAAATGGTGACTTACAGGAAGAAGTCTACATGACACAGCCTCCAGGATTTAAGATTGCCGGTCAAGAACAAAAAGTGTGTAGATTAGCTAAAGCTCTCTACGGATTGAAACAAGCTCCTCGGGCTTGGTACATGAAAATTGATCAGTACCTGACAAATCATGGCTTTCAGCGGAGCCCATCTGATGCAAATCTGTATATCAAGAATACTGGTGATGATATCTTGTTTGTGGTTGTCTATGTAGATGACCTTATCATTACTGGCAGCTCTGCACATTTGATCCATGGGATCAAACAAGACTTATGCAAAACATTTGATATGACGGACTTGGGACTTCTTCACTACTGTCTGGGGGTTGAAGTTTGGCAGACTGAGCATCACATCTTTCTCTCTCAGTCCAAGTATGCCAAAAATCTTGTGGACAGGTTTAGAATGCAGGATTGCAAACCAGCCATGACTCCTATGGAACCAGGGCTCAAACTTTCAGCTCAGTCATCCTCTCTCCCTGTGGATGAAACTTTATTCAGGGAATTAGTGGGCAGTCTCATTTATCTTACTGCCACCAGACCAGACATCAGTTTTGTAGTGAGCTACATTTCCCGCTTCATGTCAGCCCCTAAAGCTGATCATTGGATAGCAGCAAAGCGTGTGCTACGATATGTGCGTGGCACTTCTGATTATGGACTCCTATACACTCACAGTTCCGATCCTATACTCAGTGGTTACACAGATTCTGACTGGGCCGGTTCGGTTGATGATCGTAAATCTACAACTGGGTATGTATTTAGTCTAGGATCTGGTGCTGTCACCTGGACTAGTAAGAAGCAGCAAGCCATGGCTCTCTCCTCAACAGAAGCAGAGTATCGGGGAGCAGTTAAGGCATCCTGTGAGGCAATTTGGCTTCGACGTATGCTTGCAGATATGCATGTTTCCCAGACAGGTCCTACTTCTTTGTTTTGTGATAATCAGGGAGTGCTCAAACTTGCCAAAAATCCCGTCTTTCATGAACGAACAAAACATGTGGAAACTCATTGCCACTACATTCGCCAGCTTGTTGAAGACGGATCCGTTCAGTTGAGATATGTTCCCACAAAAGAACAGCCCGCAGATATCTTCACCAAGCCTCTTGGTCCTGATAAGTTTGTAAAATTCAGGGGATCTATTGGTGTTGTAAATATATTGAGCATTAAGGGAGGGTATTAGAATAATAGTATTCTAGTTTAATGCTCATTCTTTTTAGCTGTTGCTAATTTTCTTACTTTAGCAGTTTCTTAGATGAAATTGATTCTTTACATAGAAACTTGATGTTTCTATCTTTGTAAATATCTGTGTATTATTATTGAGTATTGTTGCTCAATCAATCAATTAACTCATTTGGAAATCCATATGCGTGTTTCGCACTGTTTTACATTTGTATGAGGTACTCAATCAGAGGTCATTAGATGCATAAGTAAAACTAAATTAGTCCTACTTGCCTAAGCATGTAAAAGCAAATGTAATGTACTTCAAGAATTAAATTAAGTGTTTAAACTCAGATCACAACAATTAGGTGTAAAGTCTGAAATATCAGTTCTAGTAATCCGCTCTTAAAACAAATGGCAATGCCAACAATTTATTTTAAACCAATGCTCCTATTACCATGCAAGATTCATATTTTTTCTATGTGTAATAGCGGAAACTTCAAATGAGAAACTGATAACTAATAATTCAAAAAATTTCTGAGTTTAACTATTTCCAATCCAGTGATGTATTTGATCTTAAAACTCAAAAATAAATTATTGAAAAAGCAGCAAAATAATATTCAGAAATTTGTCAATTAGCATGCAAAATTTTCTGAAAATAATTCTATTTCTGAAATGTACTGCAGTAAAAGATGCAAACTAGATTTGCTGTTAAACTTTAGCTAATTGAAACTCTATGCCAGTGTTAGTCTTGCTTTCAATCAAATAAATGAAATGGGGTAAGGGTTTAGAGGATGTGCACCAGTCAACCCTTAAGGGTTTGAAGATACTTGGAGATAAGTTGTCCAAGTCACTGAAGATCTTCAAATCCAAATGCCAACTCAGAAACTTTTTTGAGAAACTTTTTGTTAAAATTTTTAGGGAATTTTTTAGTGAAAACTTATTGTGAGAGAGGGTGAAGGAAGAGAGGCTTGAGGGTGAGGGCTGAGAAAGAAAGACGAGATAGAGAAGAGGGAGGCTGAGAAGGAGAAGAGGGAGGCTGAGAAAGGGAGGGCGAGAGGAAGGAGAGGGAGGCCGAGAAAGGGAAGCCGTAAGCCAGACCGAGAAGGAAAGAAGAGCGCTGAGAGCTGGAGAGGGTCAGCGCAGGCCTCTAGGCCCAAAAAAAAATTCAATTTGCTGACGATCTTTCGAAAGATCTGTAGAACTCGGATCGTGTTTCCTTTTTGAAATTTTTCTTCAGCCTGCAAATAAAATTGAGATCAAATCTTGCCCTCCAGGGCCTAGATATGTCTCCAACATCCACAAAAATCGTCAGCAATCTTCAGATTTGTTCCTACACAAACAAAAGATAGAAAACCCCAAAACATGTATATACAAAAATATGAAATAACCGAAAAGCCCAATGAATTAAAAAAATTGAAATCTACAAATCTACAATAATATTCTATAAATTTAGCCGATCTGCAGATCAAATCCCTCTATTAGCCAGATATAAACAAGTTTGCACAAATTTATAAATAAACTGGAAATTTTAAAGAGGCATAAGCGCAAGAACAAACCTGCAAATAAAATATTTTGTAAGATGACTTCAGAAATAAAAAACAATAGGCTCTTTAGATTCTGTAATTTGAGAGTCAGTTGGTCTAGCTGAGGACTTTCCCAAACCCAAAAATCCTGAATAATAACTTCTGCAAACTTAGATTTGATTGTCAGATTAATAGAGATTCAAAATAATTATAAAATCATTAAGAAATAGAGATACCTGCTAGTTCTATCAAATCAAAATGATATTTTAAAAATCCAGAAATTTGTGCAAGATACTTGTGCACAGATCAATCCTTAAAGGCTATTATGGAGCAAATACAACTAAAAGCAACAGAGTATTAAGAGCAATATTACCACGTAAATCCGAAACAGGAACATTGTGAAAATTTCTAGACAGAAATTCTATTACTGCAGCAACATTAGGGTCCATATAGGGCTTGGTGGTCTTGATTAAGTGCTAATCGCATACCTTCATACTTGATATAATCTAATGAATTGCCACAATCCCATTGATCCTGAATTCTTGAAAACTGTTAAGTCTGCTGAATTCTGAATAGGATATGAAATTCTATTTTCTCCATATGAAGTCCAATGAAGCTGGAACCACTCTCAAACATCCTGAGTCATTTCATGGTAATGTTAAAAATTTAAGTAAAAGTGACATTCTCCTTTATTTTTCATTTTCATGACATTCTCTTTTATTTTTCATTTTCATCTTTTTACTTTAAGAATTTAACATTACCATGAGGGAGCATCTGCTATATTTATATTTTTTTTGCCTTCATTCCTCACCCTAACCTAAGGTGGATCCACCCTTAACAAGCAAACTCACCAAAAAATAAAAATAAAAAATAAAAAAAATCGATTTTCTTAGGCTGCGCAGCGCACGTTCCGGAAGCGTGTATGGGACTGTACGAGAATCGTATGATTCGCTCTTTGAAGCGCTGCACTTCGTACGACCGAAGCGTCATACGAAACGTGCTTCGGAGATTCCGAAACACGTTTCGGAGGGATGCTTTCGGAATTTCCAGGAAGTGTCCATATCAGTCCAAAACGCGTTTTGGAATTTCAGAACCGCACTTCCGGGGACACTTCCTGGACGCATCTGTACGGTACGCGCTTCGGGTATTAGATCCGGGGGGGGGACGTTTCCTGCAACATTGGTCACAAGACCACCCTCCTTGACCTCGGTACCAGTAAAATCTGCCTAGCAGATAAAAATAGCAAAAGAACTATACTCGTTTGAAATGTGAAATTGCAAAATATATGTTAAATCTGAATGAATACCTTAAATTTTTACAAATTTTCTTTATGTAAACAGGAAACATTACGATGGTAAGGACATATGAGTGATGACGACGCGATCGGGCAGCATCACCGTCATTAATGCCACCACCGTCGTCATCATCATGTCCATCACCACCACCATCATCGTCTTCAACGAGACCACCATCAATACCGATCGCTTCAGCACCGAAGTTGAATGTGATAATGAAGTCATTGAAAGTCTTATTGGAAACATTAAAAGGGTCAACCATGGCTAAGACCAAAGAAGAACTTCAACCCTTAGCAACCAATTCAACGGAACCAAAGAATTTTGAGTATAGAAGATCAGAGGAAGATATTTCTAAGGAGCTTCAGAAAATTAAACTCCTAGAATTTTTAGGAGGTCGAGCTGGAGAACGCGCTGAGGCATGGTTAGAAGGAATGAATAGATGTTTTAAATTAAGAGAATATTCTTCTTCTGCAAAAGCAAATATTGTTGTATTTCAATTAAAGGAAAGTGCCTTGATTTGGTGGGGAAATCTGGAAAAACAACTACACCTCACAACGGATAATGTCCCTTGGGAATTGTTCGAGGAAAGATTCCGTGCAAAGTATTTACTTCCATATTATCAACAACAACAAGCTAGAGCCTTTCATACATTAGCTCAAGGTAATAAAACAATGGAGGAATATGAGATAAGGTTTATGGAGTTTGTGAAATACATTCACTACTTATATTCTGATGAACATCGGGCCGAATGCTTCATATTTGGGTTAAATCCTCGCATCAGGGCCTTGGTGAGCATGTGGAAACCATCATTAGTAGCTGAGGCGGTAGAATGTGGCCGTTATGCAGAAGAACATCTAGGAATCAAAAAGGATGTAGGACTAGCAGAACCTTTACAACCAGGGTTTTCAGGAAAGACTCCCCGAAATTTCTTCAGGGGAGGTAGTTCAAGAAACCCTTATAGTAATAGATTTATCCCAGAAAATGTAGGAACAAGAGCTCCCATGGCAGTTAATACTATAGTCGCTGAATCATCAAACACAAGTCCATGGAAATCTTGTGGAACTGCTAACAAAGGAAGAAATTCAAGAGGAAGCAACATGAGAGGACGAAGCTCTTTATCTAGAAATTCACATCCTGATTCAAGAGGATCAATACAGGTTAATTGTTGGGGATGTGGAGGACCACATTTTCAACGTGACTGTCTAAAAGCTTCATCAAGTATATTGCATAGGACTGGAAAGGAACCAATATCAAATAATCAAGGCAATCATAAAATTCATGCATTAGTCAACAACGATCAAGTAGTGCATCAATCCACTGTAGTGGAATCTTCAGGTATTATTAATGGTATAAAACTCAAAAGCTTATTTGATACTGGTGCCACACATAGTTTCATTTCGTCATATGCATTAAACAAATGTGGGTTGGCAACTTGCAGAAAAATTGATTTCAGACAGGTAGAATGGCCTCAGGAGACCTCCAATTCATAGACTTAAGTGTGGATCAATGCAAAATTGACCTAGTGGTCTGTTCGACTAAATTAAAAGTTTATGTCACAGCCTTAGGAACTTATGATTTTGTCATAGGTATGGATTGGCTAGAAGCTCATCAAGCTTGGGTAGATTGTTATGGAAAAACAATTCTAGGTATAAACGATGAAGGAGAAGCGATCCAAATTCAAGGAATCAAGAGAAAAGTATCTTTACGCTACATATTAGCAATGAAAATGAAGCGTTGTTTAAGAAAAGGTTGTCAGGCATATGTAATTCAAGAAGTAAAGAAAAATACCATCCTTAGAACAATATCCGTTGTTAGCCGCGAATTTCTGGATGTATTTCCAAAGGAACTACCAGGATTACCCCCTGTAAGAGAGCTAGGTCTCACAATAGAAATGAAACCTGGTACTCAACCAATCTCTAAAACACCTTATAAAATGACAGCTCCAGAACTTCAAGAATTACAAATTCAATTGAAGGAACTATTGGATATGAAACATATTCGACCAAGTATATCACCTTGGGGTGCTCTTATAATTTTTGTCAAGAAGAAAGATGGATCCTTAAGATTATGCATAGGTTATCGAGACTTGAATCGAGCTACGGTAAAGAATCGATATCCTATGTTTCGAATTGATTATCTTTTCGATCAAATGAAAGGAGCTGCTGTCTTTTCAAAAATTGATCTTCGATCAGGTTATCATCAGCTAAGGATTTCTGAAAGCGATATTTCTAAGACTGCATTCTGGACACGTTTTGGGCATTATGAATTTACTGTGGTACCATTTGGATTAACTAATGCACCAGCAGTGTTCATGAATCTTATGAACAGTGTTTTCCGCAAATATCTTGATCAATTTGTACAAGTCTTTTTAGATAATATACTCATCTATTCCAAGAATGAGAAAGAGCATGAAGATCATTTACGGATAGTGTTGTCTTGTCTCAGAAAACATCAGTTGTATGGAAAATTATCCAAGTGTTTGTTCTTTCAGGAAAATATTCATTACTTAGGTCATATCATATCAGGTAAAGGGATTTCAGTAGACCTTGAGAAGGTAAAAGCAATCATGGAATGGCCAATACCAAAAAATGCACATGAAGTACGAAGCTTTATGGGTTTAGCTGGTTACTACCGAAGATTTGTGGAAGGATTCTCCAAAATTGCAAAGCTGATTACAACCCTTCAACGTAAAGGTGTTAAGTAAGAATGGACTGAGGAATGTAATAAAGCATTCTCTGAATTCAAAAGACTACTAACCAGTGCACCAATCTTAAGAGTCCTTGATATGGATAAAGATTTTACGGTATGTACTGACGCATCCAAACATGGGTTAGGTGCAGTATTAATGCAAGATAGAGGAGTAATAGGGTATGTCTCAAGAAAGTTAAAGCCTCATGAAGAACTCTATGCTACTCATGATTTAGAGTTAGCCGCTGTAGTACTAGCTTTAAATATTTGGAGACACTATTTAGTGGGGCGAAGTTTTACACTTAAAAGCGACCATTAAAGTCTACAATATTTGTTCACCCAAAGAGACTTAAATGCTAGACAAAGACGATGGAGTGGATTCCTAAGTGAATATGAATTTGGAATATCATATATTAAAGGAAAAGAAAATGTAGTGGCAGATGCTTTAAGCAGAAGACCCTGGATATTCTTTCTCATACCTATCAAAGTAGATTTAAGGCAACGAGTACTAGAACATCTCATTAAGGATAGTTGGTATTTAAAGGTAAGATCTAGTCTTGATAGTAAAAAGCCAAAAGAATCTAAGTTTGAAGGATATGAACTAGAAGATGATGGAATCTTACGATTTCATGGAAGGATGTATATTCCTGATAATAGGGATCTTCAAGACACCATCCTTAAGGAAGCCCACAGAACAATATATTGTGCACATCTTGGAATAAAGAAGATGTATATGAATACCAAGAAACTCTTCTTTTGGCCGGGCATGAAACAAGATATCGTTCAATTTGTTGCAAGATGTTTGGAATGTCAACAAGTAAAAGCAGATCATTTTCATCCAGCAGGTCTCTTACAACCTCATGACATTCCTATGACCAAATGGGAGATCATTTCTATGGATTTCATTACTGGACTACCTCTGACTTCTCAAAGACACAATGCCATTCTGGTAGTAGTAGATAAATTAACAAAAAGCGCCCATTTCATTCCCGTAAGAGATACTTGCTAAGTTGCTGACATAGCTTGAGTATTCATAAATGAAGTTGTTAGATTTCATGGAGTACCTAAGAAGATTATATCAAATAGAGATTCACGATTTACTTCAAGATTCTAGACTTGCATGCAATCAGCCTTAGGAACTCAATTAAATTTAAGCACAACTTATCATCCTGAAACTGATGGGCAAATAGAAGGGTAAATCAAGTACTTGAAGATATGTTGAGGATGTATGTTATGGATCAGCAATCACACTGGGAAAAGTACTTATCTTTAGTCGAATTTGCATACAATAACAGTTACCATAGTTCAATCGGAATGCCTCCATTTGAAGCATTATATGACAGACCTTGTAGAACACTGTTAAGTTGGGACAGATTAGAAGATCGAGTGATAATAGGACCATAATTAATCCAAGAAATGGAAGAGCAAGTAAAACAAATTAGACAACGGTTAAAGGAAGCACAGGATAGACAAAAGAGTTATGCTGATGTTCACAGAACTAATAGGAAGTATGAAGTAGGGGATTGGGTTTTTATCCGCATCAAACCGAATAAAAGTACTATCCGATTCGGAAAATGGACAAAATTATCACCCTGATTTATTAGACCATTTAAAGTCATGGAAAGAGTTGGACCTGTCGCCTATCGTCTTGCACTGCCACTTCACTTGCATAAAGTTCATAATGTATTTCATGTATCTTAAAGCATTACATAACTGATCAATCTCATAACCTTCAATGGAAGGAATTGCAGGTATCGGACGAAGGAACCATATCGGTTGAACCATTACGTATACTGGAACGTAGAGTTCAAAAACTCAAAAATCGTCTAGTAGATCAAGTTAAGGTCTAGTGGGACAAGTATAGTCCTGGATCAGCTACTTGGGAAGATACAAAAATCATATGTCAAAAATACTCCAACTTGTGCCAATTTTGAAGAACTTTAAACCATGTTTTGTATATATTTACTTTACTTTAAATCAGAGACTAAGAACCATTTTGAAATGATCATATATAAACGTGGATTTTATGACATAATATTTGTTTAATTCCTCTAGTACATGGATACCAAGACGAAATATGTTATTGATCTTACTAAATTATAGTTATCAATGTAAAGTTTAAATATTTGAGTAATTTTTCTTCTGATGGGAATTAAGATATTATAATTTTGTTTCATTTATGCATATCAGTATGATTGATGAGATAGAAAGAATGATTACATTTTAATATGAAAGTTAATGACATGAATAGAATAAAGCAAAGTATGTTTACTATAATTGACATGTGTGAATTATATATAAGCTATTTGTTTTGAATATGTTAATGCACATTTTTGCATGGACAAGTGTTTATGATTGCAGATAATATCCATTACCAAAATGACCGCGTGATGACAGAAACCTCAGAACAATTAAGGTTCAAAGAGATTCCATGATAGGGTATTAACCTTGATTCTATTGGGAGGGGTGGAGGTGTTGCCCATCGTGTATCCTTTGAACCCTGGAGTCATGGGAGGACTGTGCGAGTCACGCTCCCCTAGACGTGTGATGGTGACTGCCAGATGCCTACTAGGGATTAGGTCGATATAGTTGACGCTGTTATCCTTGAAGTTTTTAAATGGTTAGGCCAGTATAACTGATGCCATGACATACTCCAGTAGGGGACGGATAGGATGGGAGCAGAAGAGATTAGGAAGGATAGAATGATTTTGTAATAGCTGGGGAACCTGATGAAATAAAACATGATCATTAAAGTTATAAACCTAAAAAATTCAAAACACCAATTTTATAGTGCCTTCACATTAAGTAAGAATTTAACCTCAATACACAATCCTAAGAAGAATGTACTAATCCCTCAAACACAAGCAAACTCCAACCAGAGAAAATTGTAATATCCCTTTTCATGGATATCCCTCAAACACAAGCAAACTCCAACCAGAGATGGACTGGGAGGGCGTTTACCAGATGTCGCATCTGAAAAGAGGATGAGATCTGGAGGCTACCTGGTCCTTTCCAGACTCTGTCTAAGAGTATAGGAGAAAAACACACAAGTGATATAGTAGCCGGGAAGCTCAAGAGATAAAAATAACAGTAGTGCAACATACAATAATGTATACATGGAATATAAGCAGATACTTAAGAAATGCAGAGAGAAATGCTAAGCCATTTTATTATACTGAGTAATGGAAAGAGTACAGGAGGTGATAAAAAAGATAGCACCTCGACTTGCACAAGGCAAGTGAAGAAATACACTCGGAATGACAAGGAAATGGCCTCTCTCTGAACTGCGTCCAAGCTGACGGAGAACTGCTGTGTTGCTGCTACTGCTGGAATCAAGTGAGGGTTTGGGGTTGTTCCCCTCCTCAGAAAATGGTGAAACTCTGGAATCAGCCTCTGCTCAATAGACCTAGAAAAGACCAGAAAGATTTTCTAAAATAGCCGACCCTCGAAAATCACCCCCTTGAGGATCTACGCTATCCCTCGAGGCCTAAGTAACCAGATTCGTCCTATAGGCCCGACGAATCCAAATCCATCGTGTCCGACATGATTCTTTCGAAATTCGTGTCCAAAAACATGACACGTCGTGTCCTTTTTTGCCACGTCAAATCCGAC
Organism: Pinus taeda; assembly: GCA_000404065.3. NCBI lineage: Eukaryota > Viridiplantae > Streptophyta > Pinopsida > Pinales > Pinaceae > Pinus > Pinus taeda. The sequence continues at coordinate 177,665 of APFE030629375.1, forward strand.
TGCGTGGCACGATTTTGGTAGCGTGTCACGACTTTGGGAATTGTGTCCTATTTTCCAGGACTTGCTAGGCGGAAAAAGTGACTTGCGTGGGTATGAAAAGGGCATATTTGCTCATTACAGCCACGCATATTTTCATTTGGCAAGTGTTTTGTGATCTATTGGCAAGTGGAGAAGGGTTTGCAGCAAGGAGTTAAGGGAGTAGAGCATTCAGCAAGGAGATTCAACCACCAGGTAAGTGCATTTCACCTCCATTTTTTTGCATTTGTTACAGCAGTTTGTCTATGATTTTTTGTTTACAAATTTGTGCATGTTTTGTTCATTTCTTTTATAGTATTCATGGCTCAATCAAAGGCAGTAGTTAGGGGGCAAAGGAAGGGCAAGAATGTCATGGGTGGAGATGCCCCTCCTCCCCCAATATCATTAGAGTCTGCTGCAAGTAATGTTGAGGGAAAAGAAGGACCTAAAGACAATGATAAATATCCATTGTGGAAATATGTCACAAGAGAGGATGGGCCAAACACCAAGGGAAAGGGAGGAGGCAATGTGCAATGGAAATGCAACTTTTGTCACATTTCTTGCAAAAGCACATATTACCGTGTGAAATCACATTTGTTGGCTTTACCTGGTTGTGGGATTGGAGCTTGTAAAGCTATTTCTTTACAAAAGAGAAAAGAATTGGAAAAGGAGGCCAATGTTGGTATGGAACATGTGGCTTCAAAATAAAAAAAACCCAAGAATGAAGACCCCCTTCCATTTTTGAGGAAAGCCACCACCAGATTTCCATTTTAGAGTTCTACTTCTACTGGGGGACAAGCATCAAAAAGAAGAGCACTTGGTCCCATGGACAAGATTTTCCAAAAAGAGAGACGGGAAGAGCTTGATCTCACCATTGCCTTCTTCTTCTATCAAAACTTCATATCATTTAATGTTGCACGTTCACCTCTATTTATTGAGATGTGCCGAGCTCTAACTCAAGGGGCTCCAGCAGGGTACGTGCCTCCTGAGTCAGAGAAGCTGAGAACCACATTGTTGATGAAGGCAAAAAAAAAGGTGCAAAAAATGCTTGAGCCTATTGTAGCATCATGGCCAACATTTGGTTTTAGCATTGTTTCTGATGGATGGACAGATCCAGCGTGACACCCAATCATCAACTTCATGGTGTCTTCTTTGAGTGGTCCAATTTTCATGAAAGCAGTGGATACACTTGGCGAATACAAGGATGCACAATTTATTGGTGAATTATTTATTAAAGTTATTGAAGATGTAGGTGTTGATTCTTGTGTGCAAATCATTACAGATAATGCACCTGTTTGCAATGCTACTGACGTAATTGTGGAAGCTAAATATCCACAAGTGTTTTGGACACCTTGCATTGTCCATTCATTGAACTTAGCACTGAAATCCATTGCTTCTGATATGCTTTGGATTGGAAGCATTATTGAGGATGCAAGATATATCCGTAACTTTGTGCAAAATCATACAAATGCCCTCACTATCTACAACGAGTACAACAATCTATCATTGTTGAAGATTGTTGATACACGGTTTGCATCTTCATTCATGATGTTAAAGAGGTTGAGGGAGGTCAAGACCACTCTTGGGTCCATGGTTATTTTTGAGTTTTGGTCTTTTTGGAGAAAGACAGATTAGGTAGCCTCTAAAAGAGTGAAGGACACAGTGCTAGATGATGCTTGGTGGGAGAGGGTAGATCTAATTATTCGGATCATGGACCCTATCATTTCTTTGTTTCGATTTGCAGATACAGACAAACCCATCCTAGGAGAGGTTTGTGAGGGATGGGATTCCATGATTGAGTCTGTGAGGAGCATTATTCTACAGAGTGAGTGCCCTGAGTATGAGACATCACCAGAGGCCTTCTGTGATACCATACATGATATTCTTGTCAGCAAATGGGACAAGAATTGTACACCTTTACATTGTTTGGCTCACTCATTGAACCTCAAGTAATACAGCCATGAGTGGCTAAATGGTGGACCTTCCCGCAGATTCCCTCCTCACATGGATGGTGAAATCTCATAGGGGAGGAAAGTGGCATTCAGGCGGATTTATCAAGATAGTGCATTGCTTGTTGAGGTGGAGGATGCCTTTGCAGAGTTTTCCACTGGCAGTGGTCGACTTGGAAGTTATGATGTGATTAGAGACAGGGGGGCTAAGAAGCCCTATTCTTGGTGGGCAAATCATGGGGCAACAAGCCCTCCTCTTCAGCAGTTAGCCATGAGGCTCCTCTCTTAGGTGACTTCATGCTCTTGTTGCGAGAGGAATTGGAGCACATGGGAATTTGTGTAGTGTGAAGAAGAGCAGGCTTGAGCAGTCCAGGGCAGAGACAATGGTGTATGTGCACACCAACCTTCGTCTTATTTACAGGCAGAGGGAAGAGTGGTTGAAGGGAAAGACAAAGATGTGGGATGTCTTTCCTAATGATATGGGTCTGGACAACAGTGTTGAGTTGGCATTGGCCAACATGGATCTCAGTGATCCAATGCTAGAGCCTGTTAGAATTGATGACTTAGAGGGGTCAACCTCCACACCAGCAGATGCAGAGGCGACTATGGATACAAGGGAGGAGGAGGATGCAGAGGAGAGCAGTGGGGACCATGATGATGAGGATAGTGATGCTGATTGATGCCTTGAGGCTTGTATACCTGTAGTTGTTTTATATTTTCTATTTCTGTTTGCCATTGGCATTGCACCAACACTACCTATGTAACACATTTTGATTTGATGACTTAATGAGAAAACTACAGTTGTCAGTGTGTTTATCTTATTATCTTGTAGTTGTAAGTTGTCTTTCAGTTATGAATTATGAATCATGATTTAAATTTTTAATAGATTTATCATTTATGTGACCAGTACCACTGACATTTATTTGAATTTTGTATGTACTATGCATGCTAATAGCTATAGATGAAGATCTATGTTTGAAATAAATAAATTTGTATCATTAATTAAAAT